>ML355941.1:0-24476 GCA_005239505.1 Nicotiana paniculata | reverse complement strand
TATCTTCATGATTGGTCTTTGATCCAAACATAATTTGAGGATTATCCATATTCTTCAAAACAATATAAACAAAATATATTATAATAAACGTTATTATCAAAACGTAACTTCCATTACATAGCCATACTATCTACTACAAACAACAAAAATTAAAATATTTTCATTTCTACAGATTCATCAGGCGATTACATGACTTGTTTCTCCTTCTGGGAGTGCAAAGTAATCAGCTACATCCAAATGCATGAAGTCTAAATTATCTTCAAAAATAAAATTTGCTTCAGCATTTTTGTCTGTCTTCTTCAGGGAGGCTTGATAAAGCTCAACCGGGTGTTTTGGCGTACGACAGGTACGTGATCAATGCCCTTTTCTCCCACATCTACAGCATGCATTTTCTACATTTATTGTTTGCACCGCTTCATGCTTTTGTTCCTTCCTTTTCCACTGCTGGTGGTTAGGAGGGTTCTTTGGTGCATTGTTATTACCATGATTAGATTTTCTTCCCCGACCACGACCATGACCACTACTGGGGCCACGAACTCTTCCATGCTTAGCTTGGTGGAAGTTCGTCTCATTCACTTCAGGGAATGGACAAGAACCAGTTGGTCGGCTTTCATGGTTTTTCATTAATAGCCCATTATGTTGCTCAGCTACAAGAAAATGGGAGATAAGTTCAGAATACTTTTTGAATCTCATCTCTCGATATTGCTGCTGCAGGAGCATATTCGAGGCATGAAAAGTGGTGAAAGTTTTCTCCAACATATCATGATCAGTAATATTATCACCACATAATT
This sequence comes from Nicotiana paniculata, assembly GCA_005239505.1. Taxonomy (NCBI): domain Eukaryota; kingdom Viridiplantae; phylum Streptophyta; class Magnoliopsida; order Solanales; family Solanaceae; genus Nicotiana; species Nicotiana paniculata. Next base: position 23,685 of record ML355941.1, on the reverse strand, counting down.
TCAATTGGGAAATAATCCTAAACATAACAGAATTATACTCACTGATAGATTTAAAATCGTGTAGCCTTAAATGAGTCCAGTCATAACGTGCTTGTGGAAGAACGACCATCTTCAGGTGGTCATATCTATCTTTCAAATTATTCCACAGTATGATTGGATCTTTAACAGTGAGATATTCCATTTTCAAGCCTTCATCAAGGTGATGACGTAGGAATATCATGTCTTTGGCACGATCTTGGTTTGATGCTTGATTTTTGTCTTTGATGGTGTCTGTCAGACCCATCGCATCAAGATGAATTTCAACATCAATNTGATATATTATTAAACTTTCAAACTGATGTACATAATGAACTGAAATCTCCTCTATTTATAAAAGAAGGAAGCTGTTGTGTAAGCTGCTACTGTAAACTGTTACTGCAAGCTGCTGTGTAAGTTGTTACTGTATCAGATGTAGATAATCTTCTTCCGGAGATAATATTTATCCATAACGGAGTACCAAAATGATAAGCTTCTGCAAGAGGCTTATTTCCAATAGAGTACTAAATAGATAAATATATTTACGGCAGCGTCCCATATGAATAAACTTCTTCAGAAAACTTATTTACAACAGAATACTAAATAAATATCCATTATATAATATATATTTATAACACAAATCAACTTTTAAGTTTAACCAAACACTCAATTAAATACAACCCAATTAAGACCGAGAAACTTACTTTTTCTTCTTTGGCGCTTTGACAATTTTAACGCTCGAGGAAAGCACAGAAATGGAGGGAACTGTCAATCAATAAGATAAGTATTAGCCCGCCAATAGTACAGCCAAACCCACCAATCCCACTTGCCGATACAACTGCTTTCCTTCTCTCTTCCTTTAACGTCACTTACAAATAAACACATTTTCTACCGAGAAAATAAATATAGATAGAGCAAAAAAAAGGCATCAATCCATTTGCTGCTTCACAGCTCACCCCTTAATAAAGAATAAACAACCTTACTAAAAATACTACTCCCTCCTCGATTCACATAAATCGTCCTAGCACATATTCCATCACTATTTACTTCAAAAGTAATTAAGAAAAAAAATTAATTTATCTTAAAATCTAAAAAAACTACTTATTTTGAATCATAAAAAAAAAACAAAAAAATTATTTATTATAAATCGAAGGGAACAATAATTTTTTTTAATTTCTAACTCGATATTGAGTACTTACATTAAGATCCCAAATGGTTCAAATATTTTTGACACATAAGACTCATTAAACCCAATTCGTGTCACAACAATAGTATTTTTCTCCATTTATTTTTATTTATCCATTATATTAAAAATATATTTTCACTTTTAATTTTACTTATCCATTATGTTAAACTAAAAAAAAAGACAATTTTTTTTTGTTTTACACTTAACATTAATTACTCATTTTCCAAATTATTTTTCAATAGTACATTTAGAAATACTATTATTGGTAAAATATAAAATATATATTTTATTTATTATTTTTTAAGAAACATGAAAAGTTGGAAGTAGACAATTAAAAGCTGAAGGGAGGGAGCAGATTATAAATTAAATTTTAATTAATGAATAAACAAAGACTAAAACAAAAGCCAAAAAGAAGAATCAAAATCATTATTCCAAAAAAATCCTTCACATTCTTCTCCCCCTTCCCATCACCCACCCACCCACTCCCCTCATTTGCTATTCTCTGTCTGGTTCCGAAGAAGACTCGTAAACATCATCTAAAATCTCTAAAATCAGATCTAACAAAATGCTTCTCAATACGTCGTCGTTTTATTGCATTCCTCCATCATCATCCACAGATCTGCTGATGTAATTATAATATATCTTTCTCCAAATTTTCTTCGGTAATTTTTTTCGCATGGATTTGGACGAATTCCGATTGATTTTATCGGAATCGAAGGTAGATGTGTGGACGATGATCGACGCGGCGATTTCGGTTGCATCGGTTGACTGCGGCGATGAGTTGAAACATCGCCGCGACGGAATCGTCGAGAAGCTGTATTCCACGCGCTGCCGGAGCTGTAACGACGTCGTTAACGGTCAGTATAGCTTGGATAACGGCGAGAGGGTTACTAGAAATGTGGAGACGGTGATGAATAAGAGTCCGTTAACTCCGGAGTCAAATCATCGGAACAACAATACCAGTAATGATAATAAGAATGATGACGACGAAGAAGATGTAGATCCATATGGAGGATTATTTGATGATGATGAACAAACTCGAATTCTTACTATCAAAGAACAACTTGAAGATCCACAACTGGTATAGTTTACTGTAATTCTTTTTTATTTTTTTCTCATGAGTAATTTTATTAATTTAACTTATTATTAATCAGTCGGATGAGGATGTGATTGACTTGCTTCAAAGTCTAGCAGATATGGATATTACATTCCAGGCTCTGAAGGTGAGTTTTTTTAATTTTTTTTAAACTATTTGTTTACTTTGCTTTTAGTTGTTGTTTGTTACATTGAAGGTATTGTTTGGAATGAAATTTTGGTTAGGAAACTGATATCGGAAGGCATGTGAATCGACTGAGGAAACATCCATCAAATGAAGTTAGGAGATTGGTGAAGATGCTTGTGAGGTTTGAATTTTCATGAATTTTGTTGTATGAATTTCTTGGATTCTAAGTAGTTGAAGAGTAGTTACAGCTGCAAGCTTTTGTGATCCTGTTTGAGTTGATTTTTATTTTTGTGGCAGAAAATGGAAAGAAACGGTTGATGATTGGGTTAGGCTAAACCAGCCTGAGCAACATGGGTCTTCAAATCTTATTGGTAATATCATCCACAAAAACCAATTTAGTTTCTCCTTTGTGTTTTTTCTTTCACCAAAAGGAACACAATAGATAGACAATGAAGGTACTGATGAATTAGTTTGTTAATGGTAATGGGGGCAGCTGCTGATGGAGACTCACCCCAACAGAATGTACCGAAAAATCAACTGAATGGTCATCATCAGGTAAATTTTAGGAATTCACTGATGTCCAGTCTGATTTTTCGGTTGTACAAGGAAACAAAGAGTGTAAGATTGGAGGACCATTTGTTGCAGATTCTAAGTTTGACAGTTTGAATTTATTTCTTTTTTAATGATATTTTACAGGTTCCTGACTTCACATACTCACCGAATCCTCGAAGTAAGTATCATTATGGAATCTGATTCTAACTTGTCAATATGGTCTTTTTGCTTAAAAAGTTGCATTGATATGCATTCATCAGCTTTGACCAATCGTTTTCTGTTTAGATGGGAGTTCAAGTTCGGACAGGAATAATTCCGAATCAGAGTACAAGCCAAAACCAGTTCCCCAGCGGAATGTAACCCCAACTAGACCACTGCAGTCTGCTCCTAAACCAACTTCTGCTCCTCCCCCAAGTGTATTATGCTCAACTCTTTTACTCGTTCATGGTTTACTACTACTGTGTCTCTTGATAAATTATGCTGAATTAGTGCTAGTTAAGTATGTTGATTAATTATGAGATGAATGGGTTGTGTCTCGCTCCTATGTTAGAATATAGTGCATGCTTCTTTAACCTTGAAGCTCTTTCAGTATTTGACTAAGGATAAGTTGGTGTAGTTAGCTCAACTACTTAACATATAATAATGGTAGTAGGTCCAATTTGTCTATAGTTGACTACTGTCACATCATTCAAGTTCACTTGCATCTTTTTTTACAATCATATATGGTGTTTAACTTGAACTTATTTGCTGCATCATCTATTGCTTGATGACCAACTGGTGTGATGGGAATATAACTAACTCGTCTCTGTTACTGGGTGATTTGGTTGTATCTGGGGCGCTAACTAGTAACTTCCCCTACTTGACAAATATAGAAAAGCAGTGCAACCATATTGGTTATTGCTGGTGAGGTGTAAGACAGCATAACAAACCATACATTTTTTCTGTGAAGTTTCAGATTAAGATCATTTGAAAGATTAATAGCAGGCTTTGGTGTTTTATTTTGGAAATGATCTCTGTTTTGCGGGGAAACCCAACATATTGATTGTGTTTTACTGGGTGTTTGCAGAGACCTCCTCCAAGGGAATCAGCCATAGATCTTGAAAAGCTAAATTCAGCAAGAAGGCGGCTTCAGGAGAATTACCAAGAAGCTCAAAATGGTCTGGTTTTGGATTTTAGAATATATTGCTGTATTATTAGCAATAGCAAAACTACTATTATTGCTTTTATGGTTTGTTGCTCTTTTTGGATTATTGACTGGGCTTTGTTTGTTGGTGTATTGTTTTGCTTTGTGAAGCTAAAAAGCAAAGGACAATACAGGTGATGGATATTCATGAGATTCCAAAACCAAAGAACGGCTTCTTTGCCAAGAATAAAGGCGGCTTTCAGGGCAGGCATCATCGCTGATTTTGTCAGAAGCCGTTTGTGTGTACAATAATATACTTCTCTATTATTTGCACGCATCTGGTCTTAAAACTCAGCATTTGTGATAACGGGATTTTACCCAAAGGTTCATCCCTGTTATTACTTTTTTCTTTCCAATCAAAAACCATAAGCGTTTTATTTAGTACTTCTTTCTACTTTTTGGTAAATATTTAAAAGCATTTGTTGGATGTCAACATTTTGGAAACAGGGATCATTTCTTTTGCACTTCCCAAGAAAAAAAAAAAAGGACTTGGAATTTTTAAAACTTACTTAAGTATTTTTTGAAAATTATGGGCAGAAGGCTTTTGTTTGCAAGTTAAAAAATGAAAAGCAATCCCGGGTTCCCTCTTTAAAATAATAATAATAATAATTCTTTCACTTAATTCTGGCATACCTTTTGTGGCGAATGCAGATAGAATTGTCTAGCATTGTCACTCGTTGGTTGGAAGGGAAGGAATTTTTAACATGAATGGAAATAATATAGCTTCTCTTTTACCTGTTTGGGTTAGGTGGGAAAAGGACTGTCGTGCGCGAGAAATACTTCGGGCATAAGGGTTGACCATTTTTCTTTCCCATTAATTGCCTTTCTTTTTCTTTCCTTACTTTTCAAAATAGAGGATTCGTGAGTACTGTACTTCCTTCCTTCGAAAGTAGTAGCTAGTTCTTAGTTTTTGAAGGAAAGCGTAGTATAGGTTGACTAGAGAATGGAATCTAGAGAAACAAGGGAGAGAAGATTTTTTATATACAAGCTAAATATGTTAAATGCAAATTAACCCTGTATGAATGTTTCTAACCTAAAACCTGCTCTTTATTTTCAAAAATGACAAGTTTATTTTAATTTAGCAAATTAAATTAGTCCAATTACTCCTTGTTTAAAGAACATCCAAGTAGGAAATTAGACTGGAAAAAGTACCGATCTTCGTCTAGTACATTTATTTGGAATGAAGAATCTGATGTAGGTTTTTTGCAGTTAGAATTGTAGCTCTAAGCCTCTAACGGCCAAAAACACAATCTTGACTCTATTACACGCCTACACTGTTGAATCAGCGCTTCCAGTGGGAGTATCAAATTCCTTGTTAGCTTCACGAGTAAATGCACCTGCCATACGAAAGCATGTAAAATGGTCTATGTAGGCGACAATAGGAGAATTAGTGGACCCCGCACAGCAGCCCAATAGACGCCCCCTCTCCTTTCTCGGGGGAGAAGAAAAATAACCACATTTAGTAATTGAAAAATAGTCACATCTCCAAAGTAATCAAAATTTAGTCGTTTTTTCACGTAAAAATAAAATTTGAACAAAAACACCCCTCAAAAATCTAGAAATAATCCAGCATAATATGTTAGAACTCGAATTTTTTACACATGAGATTCTAACATAATGTACTGAAATTTTATAATGTGCTTGAGTTCCAATGTAATAAGCTGGAATTAGCATATTATGCTAATTTTCCATGCGATGGAGTTCCAACATAATATGCTGGAAGTTTATACGCATGCAGGAGCTTCATAATCTAGCACATTATGCTAGAACTTTTGTGTTTTAGCGAAATACTGAATATTTTTACAAACAATGGCTATTTTTCAATTACCAGTCTGAAAACTGGCTAGCCCGTAGTATTTTTCCTTTCTTGAGGTCCAATTATAGCTGGGCCCTTCTTAAAAAACTTTGGACCTATTTTCCCGTGAAAATTGCACCGGCTAGCCAGTTTTCGGACAGGTAATTCAAAAATATCCATCCTTTGTAAAGTCAATGAAAAATAGCCATTATTTTGTTGTAACACGGAAAGTTCCAGCATAATATACTGGAAATTGGTGCGCACCTGTGTATGAACTTCCAGCATATTATATTGGAACTCCAACACACGGAAAGTTCCAACATTATATATTGGAGATTGGAGCACCTGTGTATAAACTTCCAGCAGATTATGCTGGACCAGTATATTATGTTGGAATATTTTTCGATCTTGCGGCTAAGCTTACTATCCTCCATATTTGATCAAGTCGGGCGAATATATGACAAGATATGATCCCCTTCTCCATTTTGGACATCATTGAGGATTTAGGCTAGCGTTATAATGTAGCTCTTAAACTCTGAGCAGCGAGTATAAAGTGGATATATTCAGTTAGCTAATGCTTTCAATATTTGAAGTTGATGTTGAAGAACAACCCATTTTTCATCACATTTCCTTAACTACTAGTGTTTATTAGCTCTGAATTTGTGTTAATTGTTTATCTGATTAACATGGATTGTTAACCCTTACCAGAAAATTGTCAATGCTATAGACCGATTGTTGTCACATTGCATTTGCGAGGAAAATTTTAATGTCTTCCATATACAAACATTGAAAGAGAGGTTCCTGATGATATTGTTAATTGGATATGATGCTGAGGTGTTTGAATAAGCTTATAAGCTCGTCAATGCTTACGCATTTGACAATACCAAAAGTGTTTATACACCAAGTGTTTACAAGTCATGAGTGTACGGCCAACAAATGTTGCAATAGTTGCATTTCCTAATCTCTCTAACCAACCATAGTACAATTTCATGGGAGATTTTATTTTTTCAATTCCTCCAACGAAACTACTCCTTGAAGGTGTTGTGTTGGTAACATAAGAATCCACCACTGGAAAGTATGTGAATCCAATAGTGATATTACACCCACTAAACATAGTACATATGAGTAGATAAACAACAGAGACTCATCCCCTCTAAAATTCTCCCATATACTAGCCTACTATAATCATAATATTGATAAAAAAATTAGCATCATGTTGCACAATGTGTGTGCTACTTGCTAAACACCTATCCTAGAAATTCATGTAAAGAAGCCATAAACAGGGTGCTCTTCTCAACCATCAGACCTACACCCTCGACTCAGTCGACCTCTCGCCTGATTTCTTTAAGCTACCCAGTATACCATCAATCAACTTATCCTTGGTATCCCTAGGTTGGTCAGTTACAAATGAATAAGTCTTCTGCCTCCTCCCAGTGGCAGAATTTTCCATTTTGTCAAGCGATATTGAAGTATCTGATTTTGAACCATCGGTTGAAGATTCTACCACACCATCAACATTTGCTGACCCATCTGTTCTACCGTACCATGAATCAAGAATCTGTAACAATGAGCTATCTTCCTCCTTCACTTTCGACTTCCCATTTTCTGATTTAGCAGAAGATGAGTTCTCTTCATCTGAATCAGAGAAATCAAGATCCGATGGGGCTTCATAGTTGCCATGTATTTGTTCACTTGATCCATCTTTGGCTTTTCCATCAGACCCCAGTTTTATTTCATCCTTGGAGCGTCGTGTCTTATATACTGGACCTAGTTCCTCCCAAGTAGAATCAAACTCATTATCTTTCCCAGGCAAACTCGACATTTCACTATCTAAATTGCCTTCCGTACCACTGAAATCACTTTCTTGATCAGACGAGCGCTCCTCTGTTTTTAGACCTGGACTTTTCGGGACTTCAGTAGTGGGAAGAATATAAGTAGACTCTATTTTTATCCCAGGCATTATCTGAAGGAGATTAGCTAACTTTGTGTAGCCAAGCTTTTTTACATCCAGTGAATATCCATACCTTTCAAGAAATAGAGACCGGAAAGATACCATGTTGTATCTTTCCGGATATTGCTTTACAATGTCATCCACCAGCTTTTGACAGTCAATAAGCACCTCATTTCTGGACTTACCAAAACAAGGGCCCTGAACAACGGGCCGAGAAACTCCTGTGTGAGGGGGATTTTGGTGTCTTTTCTCGCCATCAAGTTTTTGTGAGCTTTGCAAATTAGATGTATCTCTTGTATGCCTAAACATAGAACTCAACTCATTCGAAGTGGAAGAATAACTGTTCAATGAAGCTTTGACAGCTGGCTGATAGAGTTTGTAAGGGAAAGTTCGGGAAAGACATTCCTCCACCCATTTCTTATCTGAGATTAACAAGTCCACCAGCCGAAGAGCATCACCTTCACTAAGAGAATTCAGAGATGAAGGACCTTCTTGTTGGAGATTCTGTGCCATCTGGGCCCTGAAGAAAACCATAGTAGCATAAGATCAGAAACCATTACAGATAAAAATATAATGTGTCAGATTCAGAGAAATGTAGCTCGAGTTGAAGCATAAAAGTACATTATAAGCCCAGGTAAACCACTTTCTGGGTGGGTAGGTGGTAAAACATTCGAAAAACTCAAGCCGCACGAAGGCAGTAATTGTACTAAACATCCTGAACAAACCACTCAACTTCAAATCCAAACACAAGAAAGTGGGTACAATATTTGGCACTGTATACTAGGTATTAAATACTTGAAGAACTAGACATGTAAAACCTCACATCCCAAATAAAATACATGGGAAAAACAGTTCCAAGATGTGATTTTGCCAAACTTTTTTCGCATACCATTTATCATAGCTAATCCAGTGTCGGGTTTTTAACATCTAGCTCAACATTTTTCAAGCAAAATCAGCATAACAAATACACAGTTCTGTTTCTGGTATAAAACTCTGCATTACTAATACTGGTTATTTACTCAAGAATCTATGCATTTTTTTTTAATACATGTATTAGCAAATCTCTGTATAAGAGTACCCAAAGACAAAATTACCAGTAAAGTAGGCAATTCTTGTATGAAACACCCCCATATTATTGTTATTAGCTGCATAACAATTCCTACAATTGCGGGTAAAAATTCTGAGCCAATTAAGCTTGATCAATTGTGGCAGTGTTCACCAACACTGTAATTCCCAATTTATGTCAGGCGATAAACGTGAAGGATCTCTCTTCCTTTACTATGGATTATTAGGACCACGTTACGGAAGGTCGTAGTATTGGAAGTAAATGTAGTTGTTTTGTAGGGCTAGATTGTGAGGGGTACAAAGTTAAGGCGAAATCACATGAAGAAAATATAGTAGATGCTTGGTGTTCAAAGAGAATATTGCTTAAGCTGCAATGAAATAAACTTGAATTAACAAGTTGAAAGAGAATGACAGGAGTTAAATGTGTTGTGAGTAATGGATGTCTCTGTTTTATGTTTAAAGAAACTATTTATACTTGTAGGACCAACCACTGTATGCCTAAAATATTTCCTTGCCATGCTCTGGATGACTATCTAAAAACCTCTCACATTCCTAGTCCCAAAAAAAAAAAAAGCCCTGTCACATTTAAGGTCAGTGTGCTCAGCAGCCCATTTACACTTCTAGCCACATCAGCTTATCGCTTCAATCTCTCATCCAAATGTCTTCGCCTCTCCATGCTCCCAAAAGAGTCAGTTACTTGCCTGACTCCTCAAGCGATCAAAATTGTACTTACATCTATCTCAACCGCAGTAATTTCTCCTCTTATCTAGGGGGATGATGGGCTTGGCCTTTTCAGGCTGGGGTTGGATTTATGTATGGCTACACATCCTAATATGCGTCATGCGGGATTCTTTTGCTTTAGTCCATGCGCAGAAGAGATGGCTTGATTCGGCGGGCCAAGATCCAACCAGGTAACTGCAACAAATTTGACAAATCCAAAATCGATCTCTCTTTAGGCCCATGCCAGGATCTTGAAGTATTATTAATTGAACGAACGATCTCTATATATTTCTTAGCCTCCACATTTTCACTAGGTAAAGAAAAAGAAAGGCAAATTGAAACAAACAAATTAACCAGATGATCATTAATTACCAAAGGAAAAACAAGCTCCACATTTTTACTAGACAAATGGAAAAGACAAATTGAAAACAACAAGTTAACCAAATAAGCATACATACTAAAGGGGCAAAAACATATGTTGAAGAATGGAACCAAGATATCCAGCATAGGAGAAAAAGGAATTGCAGCTTCCAAAAAAAAAATCAAATATTTTGGTGCTTTTAACTCAAAATTCTCAATTGCATCCAAAGGTGTGGCCTAGGTCCTAGTGGTTAACGAAGTGGGTTGAGAATCATGAGGTTTCATATTCAAAAACTTAGAGGAGGCAAAAATGGCAGGTGATTTCATCTCATCATATGTCAAGCCTTGGTGGACAAAGTCACCCGGTACCAGTGCTGGTGGAAGATAGTAGGTACTTCGTGGAATTAGTCAAAGTATGCGCAAGCTGGCCACCAACGGTTAATTTAAAAAAAAAGAAAAGAAGTTGACATAATTCACTACTGAAGCTGGACAACTGCACTGACTTAAAATCAAGCGTCTTGGAATTGCATTCTTGACTAATTTGTTTTTTTTGTCCTTCAGAAATCCTAGGGCGTGCGTATATAACATATAAGGAGACCATAAAAGAAATTGACTACTAAGTATATAACATGTTATAATTATCCCATTACAAGAAACGAAGGAGATAAATGCAACTGAGCATACAAAGAGACCACAGACGATATTGATTACCAACATATTAGTACATCTCAGAAGAGGAAACAAAGCAGCGAAATGCAACTCAACACATGGTCGCAATAAAACACAATTAAACAACTCCCTAATGTATGTCAAGGGGTTCATGAAAATTTATTACAGAAAACGTGGATACCTTCAATCCAAAGGAAACAGTATTATGTACAAGTACAACACAAATGGACCAAACTTAAATGTTATCTACATAGACAAACAAAGGTATAAACTGTAGCAAAAAAGAGAAAAGCTAGCAGAATTATGAAGCAAATTGATGGCAGATAGACCATAAATATAAAAATAGAAAGCCTGTTAGAAGGTTTACCTAGTTTTTGATTGCAAGACAAGCACTGAACCATGGCTTGTAATTAAGAATGATCCCACTTCGCTCCAAAAGGATTCCTTTGAGAGCAATTCCTCTGTCTGCTTGAATTCTTTATGGGATTCTAAGCCTGATTCATCTGAGAGCTTGGAACTTCTCCAAGATCTACACCAGTTCCTAATCTGGTTAAAAAGGCTAGACTCTTGGCTAGGCTTCTCCGTTGCATCCTCTGCATGCATAGGGGCTTTATCTTTAGTACTGGTGTTATTACCAGGAGCAAAAGAAGGGGGACCCTCCGATTGCTCAGAATGACTTTTTAATTCTACATCCCTTTCTGAAGTTTTTGACTCATTTGAGATATTATCCCTAGGAGCATACTCCTTGTTCCCAAACCACATATTCCAGAACCTTTTTAGAAAGCCCATTTCAGGTGCAGAATCATGCTGCTCTGCAGTTTGCAATTGACCCTCACTTGCTTTAGCGACCACATTCTCAGGTGGGGGCTGCTGAACTTCTGTTGATACCTCCTGTATTCTCTGCGGTCCCAGGAATTTTCTTGGAGACGTTTTCACTTTCTGTTCAGAAGATTGAGGTGACTTCTCATCCTTGCCCTCCATACAACTGTCTGTCTCGCCATTCAAAATAGGAGTACTAGTAAATTCTGCCTCTCCATTAGTTTCAGGCTCTGCACTTTTGCCTGAATTGTCACTTTGTTCAGGAACTTTAGGGTTGACGCTCCGCACAAGATATTTTCCATCGCTTCCAAACTGGACCTTTAGAATATTTGGCATGGCTAAAAGAAAACGAGAGAACTTCTTATGACCGTAAAAATCTTTGTCCATACTCAAATTGCTTTTCGTTACTTCTGCACGAAGTTCTGTAATAGAAACTCCTTTGGGGTATGAATTCAAAATATTGCGGATATGCCTCACTATTGACCTCGGAATGGGCCGACATTTAGAATCTGCAACAGCTTCGGACAATTCCTCTGAGCGAGGATTTGCAGGTTGTTCTGTAACTGCAAAAGGGTCTTCAAGAGCCGCCTTGTAGTGACCATACCAAGAACCATAAGGACCATCTGGCGGCTGATTAAAATGTTTCCCTATAAGGTTTTCCCCCTTCAATAATGCGTTCCATTGCCACATGATACTAGCTGCACTGCAAAGAACACTAGGAGCACTTTCTGGACTGGCTAGCAAAATGTTGTAGTTGCTCATTCTCAGCCTGTGTAATATTCCAGCAAAATCCCTGTCACCTGAAATCAAGAAGAGGTGTGCCGGTGGAGGATTTTGAGAAACCCAATACATCAGATCAACAAGGAGGGACCTGTCAGCACTGTTCTTTCCACCTGAACTCAACATAAAGAAATGATTGGTAAAACTGTAGCGATCAAGGAAATGAAGGTCAAATTACAAGCTACTCATAGGCCTGACAACTGTCTTATTTTACGATATTTTTTAGTTTCCCTTTTGAGGACAACATATGAATTTAAGAATCAAATAAAAAAGTAGTAGCTAAATTACAAGGGGGAAAACGATGTCAAGAAAAAATTTAATACACAAAAACCAGCCTCAGCCACATAAAACCCTCTGGCCCCATAAATCCCAGAATTCTGGAGTTAAACAGATTCATGGAGTTCATAATCAAGGGTCATAATCAGCTGAGGAAAACTTATCCAAGATTTACAATTTGGTCAAACTAGGCCAAGATTACTAGTACAATTATGTCGGATTTTACAACGTAATTGGTCATACAACTTAAGCAAAGACAACCCATTGCAATTGAGTTAAGTATGGAACTTAAGCTCCCAATGCTGTACCATGAATTAAGGGAATCCAAAGCAGGTAGTTTCTTCCAGCTTAGCGACCAAAAATTGAAAAGGTTGAATTCCATGATGCAATTTTCTGGTTTTAACTACTATTCACCTCCAACTGTATAACAGACGAAGAGGAATCTCATAAACATGGAATACAGATTGAGAAGATGTGTTTTTGCTTTCTCCTTGGTCCTATCCGAGCTATGCACAAAATATGTCATTCAAAATTAAACAAAAGCCTATGGAGGAATAGGGATAACCATCTTCAGCTTTCACAAAACATTTTATAAAGAAATTCAAAAACGAGGAGAGAAAAAACTTTTACTTTCCAATAAGCCATAACACCCGATATCAGAAAAACGGAAACACTTCAAGGCCATAAAGTGTTTCAACACCGCACTTACATTGAACACATAAATTGAAACCCGGTGAAGCCATATTATCACAGACTAAGTACTGATATACATCTTAGAAAGATGAAACTGATAAGCATTTGATGTTCTTTCTCAATTAAAGCCGCATTTTTTTTCAAAAATCATGCTTCCCGCAAATAAACAATTACCACTCAAGATTTTTCGTAAGAAAGCCTCCATAAAAGATCAGAAAACCTAAACGACAGACTGAGAATCTCAATCTGTACTGAAGGAAGATATTACAAAGTCAACAAATAGGATGAGACACTGTCAAGGAAAAATTCTATTATCAGCTTATAGCTATGTCTGCTCAAATTCTGTCAGACTATAATTGATATGTAGTGAAAACATGCATCATCAACCTATATATTAAATAGTATAATGGTAACATGGTCATGCCAGAGAAAATGCCAACTGCCAAGTAGTATGAAAGCAGCTCAACATTCTTCAGTTACAGTAGTAGTTTCCAGCAGTTCCCTGAAATTTCATGATGGCTTTTATTAATCTCTTTACGATTTCTCCAGGAAATGCTTCCTCGTATGTGTGCCTAAGACCATGTCATTTTTAATTATCCATAATTATGTAGAACAGACCTTACTTGACACATCTGAACTCATGGTACTTGAGCATCGGGCCACTTAGGCAAAGAAAAAGCCTTCTTTATTCAACAAGGCGTTTTTTATAAGTTAATACTGACATTCTTTTATTTTTGTGCAGGGTAATGATTCTACGGTTTGTGCTACCAAATGGACTTTAGACGAGGGGGGTAACATACTTCTCGCACCATAATGCTAGCCTTAAAGAACAGAACTTCTGATTTCATGTATTGAAGTTGCACTATGAACAAGTGGGGTTGGGAGGTAGTGTGTACACAGACCTTACCCCTACCTGATAAGGTAGAGAAGTTGTTTCTGGTAGACCCTCAGCTACACTACGATGGAGTATGTAATTTAATCAATGTTCTACATATTACATCTTAACTGCTCGGTTACAAATGTTATCTAAAAATTATTTTAAAGGAATATATGAACCTTTAACATTTTCCCACTGCATGAGAATAATGCATCAATTCAGAAACAAGGGCATGGCTAAAAATCTATCTAAAACCACATTCAACCAAAAAAAAAATCCAAATTTTACATTTCAAGACGCAAAAAATAAACATAAAAATGAAAACTTCACCATTAGGAATATGAGCAAGATTAATCCCAGTAGAAGAAAGAGCTTCTTGATTGACCCTAGAAAGCTGCATTACATCACCAAAAGCAGTAATTTGAATGGGACCCTTTATTCCATTAGCCCTAATAGCAGCAGTAACACACTGTGCAATCTTGAAAACGTTAACACCAGCTGGAGGAGAGCAGTTCTCGAAATCCCACCACACTGATACCTTCACATTACGGCTTTCCTCTTCGTGGCGCCGAGACGGATACGTAGATTGGACTTGGTTTTGGAAATTGGTGCTGAAATGAGCTATTTGAAAGCAGGGTTTTGTTGTAGTAACAGTGTTAGTGAAGAGAGATATTGTAAAAAAATTGGGTCTTGGGAAAAGGGGTTTCATTTTGGAGAATTTTAGGGTTTAGGGTTAGGGTTTTGTGGTGATGATTGTTCATTTCATGTTGATGATGCCATGGGAGAAAGTGAAAAACCTCTGCAAAAGTCGGTTTATTGAAGTGAAGGGTTTTTGGTAAAGTAGGAGAAATGAGCTAAAACCCTTCCTAAATCCCTACACGTGTTCGTCACGTGATATAAGGAAAAAAAAAAAATCGTCAATCAATTTTTTCTTTCGTAAAAATAAAAATATAAGTAAAGAAAGAGAAAATTTTTTTTGTTTAAATGTTACAGGAAGAGGAATAATGGAAACGCAAAATTACTAATTTATAATCCTTCATGGTAAGATATAAGTTGTTAGGATTCAAATAAATTGAGAAAATCACAAATTATCTAATTGGAGTAGTGAAATCTAGGTATTAGGATGACTTTATAAGCAAGCAATTCGCTTTGTGGGTGCTTTATTATATTTCAGTAAAATGTATGTGAGTTTTTATAAAAAACTTATATTCTTTATGTGTGTGAAATATTAGTCATTAATTTGCAAAACACCCAAATGATAGTTAATTTAATTTTTAATTATTTATTTTATTGCTTGGACAAATAGCCTATTGGATTCTGCAATAATAATCCCACTTTCCTTTTCACAACAAACTAATCTTACTTTCTATTTTCAAACAAAATTTACTCATAAGAATAAGATCATGAGTAGAGAAGTCATTTTTCTAAAAAAATTCTTAACCAATTTTATTTACCTTTTACTTCATTACTATGAATTTTTAAATTTCAGACTTATAGAACGAAAAATCTTAACCCTATTATATATATATAGGGGTAATATCTAGAAACATAATTTAGATAAAGACAGTAACTTACATGTTTACAGAAGAGGGATTTTTCCCTTTCGGGAAACCCGAAAAACTATTGAACTTGAGAATTAAAAACTTGCACTCTGAAGCATACGATTTTCTTTATTTTACAACCTTGATATAAGAACTACTAAGGAATATATAACTTAGATAGTTGGTATAATACATGGTTTTTGGATGTTGGGTGATGAAAGGAAGAAGGGGGTATTTGAGCTTTTCTTGAGAGAGATGTTGTATATATATGTGTGTGTGTGTGTGCGCGCGCGCTCACGCGTGTGGTGTGACAATGTACTCACACAATTGACAGAAAATAGCCATGGTTATAGATATTGGCACCAAATAGCCCATAAATGTATATTACAATAATATTATGTATATCACAATTTTATTTTTCTTCTTTTTTAAATATAAAAATATATACTAAAATTTTATTTTCCTTCTTTATTATCTAAAATATAAAATGATAAATACAATTATTTAAAATTTATTTTTATCTCTATATCAATGTATATCATAACAAAAATAATTATATTATTTATATATCACAGTGTATAACACATCAAATAATGTGTATACCAAATATATATTGCAAGTTTATTTTATTCTTAGCGTCTATCAAAATGTATATAAATTTTTTTTGCATATCTAAATGTAAATAGCAGATTTTTTGTCTTTGTCTATTTCGGTTTAAAAGACATAGTTTCTTATGGATATACACCAATATAATTGCTAGATATATATTGATATACAAAATGAGAATCAGATGTTTTATTTATATATCATCATGTATAACATATTAATAATGTGTATATCGATAAAATATATTAAAATTTTATTTTTATATAAAATATTTTAGATTGAAAACTCAAGTTCAAGACGACTCCGTACGTGTATCCCCTATTGTATCCCGTGTATATCTCTATGTACATCAGTGATATCTCATGTATATCATGTGTATCTGTGTATATTCATGAAAATGTGTGTTATATATACGATATACAATCTGATATACACGGGCGTCCATAAACATATTATGTTATATACACGATCTACAAACTGATATACACAAATGTCCTTAAAAATATGTATGGATATACATTGATGTACACGATATACAATGTAATATACACATATTGTAGTTGGATTTCTAGGTCTGATTTTTTACCTGAAACCAGTGTCACTTCTAATCTTGATCAAACTCTATATATAGCCTCTTTTAGGTATTTTCAACCAATTTCAATCACACCCACTCGTTCAATCCAACCAAAAAACAGAAGAGAGAAGAAAAACAAAGTTGAAATATATTTTTTCTCTCTTAGTTTTTGCTTCTGATTTTGTTTGATTTGAGATCAACCTTACCTTTTCATCCCACTGATTTTAAATTTGCAAGAATGTTTTCTAAACTATGAGAGCGAAAGAGAAGAGATAGAAGAAGAAATACAAGGAGAGAAAAATGAAGGGAAGCTAAAATAAGCGATAGTTTTTTTTAGAGAGAATATATAAGATAGTAGCTTTTTTAGAATTTGGCTATATAATGCCAATTGTTTGGGGCTATCTTTGCCAAACCTAACGTAAGGCTAAAAAATTGCATATACATTGTTATAGGATGCCAATTAAATATAAAAAAATGATAAGGAAGTGGGGAATTCATATTGATTGGGACTTACACAAATGTCCCAAATAAGTTTCAACTTACTAACCTCTTGCCATTAGTCATAGACTTACTAAAACTAACCAAGTACATATAAAAATCAAAAAATCAAATAAACAAGGTTCTTTCTCTCAAATAATCACATGCAAAAATCACCTTCCATATATTTAAGCGGATTAGCAACATTAGATGCAAGAAGGAAAGGAAATTTTATGGATGAGTTAGCAAATAAGGTGATGAAATACAAAAAAAAAAAAAATACAATATTCCAAAAATCTAAGCAAAAAAAGAACTTTTTCAATGGGTATAGTTGAAATTCATTGAAAATATATAGACAAGTCAATATAAAAAATTTGAGGAATATTGGAGGTGATTTAGACTGGTTTTCTATCAAAATTCGTAATTAAATCGAGTTCAAAAAATTCTTCTGCGACACATGTATCAAACATGTATCATGCATGTATTTCACATACAGGTATATGTGGATATACATGTGATACACAATTGCGTTTTTTACTTGGACAAATACATCGGCAACCCCTTAAAGTTGTCCTCACTTTTCACTTTGACACTCCATCTTAAGTTCGTTCCATTTGAACACTCCAACCACACATCGAATGTGTCATTTAGACACAACTTAGTGATGTGACATAGTGCGTGTAATACACATTTCTTCAGAGCGTGAGAGATCAATTTTTCTTTTTAAAATTCTTTTCCCTTTTTTTTTTCCTCCTACTCTTTCACACGTCATTACCGTCCCCTCTCTCTCCTCCCCTCCACTAGTTTTCATCGTCAGACTTAATGGATTTCCGGCGAGTTCATACCCATCTAACATGTAGGTGAAAGTTCAACACCAGTTTGTTTGATTTCTTGGATGATTGGAAGGAGACCATTAATGTCGACGATGAGCTGCTCGGCGGTTGAATGACAGAAGGTGGATTTTCGGACTATGGTTGTGAGCTGTTTTAGAAGTTCGGTGGCGATTTCACCGGCGAAAAAGTCCGTTACCGCCATGTTTGGGAACTTGGGAGTTGGTGGTTATTTTGATATTTTCACATTTTGTTTTGAATAGCTAGAAGTTGAGTGATTGTTTTAAATAGCTAGAAGTTTGAGTCGCCGGACTTAATGGATTTTCGCCATGATTGTTTTGGCTGAACTTGAGGATTTTCGATTTGAAAATTTTGAGAAGTCTCGTTTCAGATTTGAGGATTTTTATTAGATCTAAACGCATTTCTTGCTTTCTCGTTTCAGATTTGGGGAAGAAACGAAGGTGGTGGAGAGATTTTCGAAAAAGTAGGGGAGTCGTCAGGAAGAGGGGCGAAACGAAGGGGATCGTCGGGGAAGGCAGGGGATCGTCGGGGAAGACGACCAAGGGGTGGGTCATTTTTTTTTTTTTTTTTTAAATTTGTTTAAATTAAATCCACGTGTCCTAGTCTTATTCGTCACTCTGACGTGTGAATTACACACATCTTATGTGTTTGACTGTGTACAAATTTTGTGTCTAAATGACACATTCGAGGTGTGGTTGGAGTGTTCAAATGGGACGGACTTACGATGGAGTGTCAAAGTGAAAAGTGAGGACAACTTTAAGGGGCTGTCGATGTATTTGGCCTTTTTACTTCGAATTTTCAATTCAAACCACCTCAAAACTTCATCAAATCATCTCAAAACTGAGATTCAAGCTCCTTAAGATGTACCCAATCTATTCTAATAACACCCACTCAAAAAAAAGCAAAAAATTGACCTTTTTTTTTTGCTACAAATAGCTAATTGGCTAATATTATAATATTTTATGAATTGACTAATTTTTGTAATGAGCTACTTATAAATGAATATAGCTGGTAGCATTGATTTGGGCCTTGTGGCCTGTACCAAAGCACATGTTACTTGGGCCTTAAAGAAGACTGTAATGCGGAGGAAGGAACTTTTACACAAATAGCCAGCCAGATTTAGTATTTATTTTTTTAGCCAATATACATAAATAATACACTAATTATACATGATTATACATATATATATATATATATATATATATATATATATATATAGTCTATTTTGGTTAATTATCCAAAGAGGAGGAGGGAACACAACCTCCCATTATGTGCGGCGGAAGAATTAACCTCCCATTAGTAAGATCGTTTTAAAAAAAAAGGAAATTATGAAGTAAGCAATACTAACACCACATCAGAAGTGTTTGTTAATTAGAAGTCTCCAAATCCAAATTTGCTAGGAATAACTGAATTAGTTTGATTCAGTATTATAATCCTAAATTTTTACAAATTTGAAATCATCTTTGTGATTTGTGAATGGATCTTGTCTAATAGAGGTTAAATCAAATTGAACTTGAAGCAAATGCGATTTACATTTTGATTGCGCCCATATTTTAGCTTCAATTACCACACGTACATGAGCGTACATATCTATACAACTTATGTATATATGTGTACAGTGACGAACTCAGAATTTTGTGCAAGCGAGTTCAATCTTAGAAGTACATAATTTTAATCGTAAAATAGTAGTTGTCAAGTGGGTTCAAATAAAATATTTATACAAAATTTACGCAGCTTTAATCGTAATTTATACATATACACAATATTATTTTTTGACGAAGCAGATTCAGCTAAACCCGCTTGCCACCATGTGTGTCTGCCATTGTATGTGTATGCGTACCGTATCTAAAAAAATGCTATGAATATCACCACTACGTACTACTATATATAAACTATGTTGTTATGGAACTTTAAAAACGTTAATTTATAAGATTAGGCAAAAACCATCTAATAAAGATGATACAAATAGCCTTCTTGATTAATGTTTACTTTTCCCAGCCAATAAATAGATTATATATACATGGTTATACATATATTACACATGAATTATATATATATCTATATATATTTGTCGGTTATTTTTAGTTTAATTTAAGCGTGTTGGAACTACTATTTAGGTTAACTTTTCAAGAATCCTCCTGAAACTGATAAGTACCATTATGATCTAATAAGGGTCAAATTATTAAAGCTGGTGTAGGACATATATAAAAGAAGATATTAGTTCTCGTTTGTTACATGACTATGTTTCGTTTCACTTTTCCTGTTGATACATAATTTAACCCAAAATATCAAACGTGGAGATAGCTGTAGCTATATCACTAATAAGGTACGGAGTAGTTCATATTCAGAGTATTAGTCAAAGATCGATGAGTTACGTAATTGTTTATATACGACAGAGGATAGTCTGTCACTATAGTTAAGATTCCTGGTTATATTAAGAAATTTGTTTCAAACATATATATAGAACATGTGCCAAAAATTTGATTAGCTTAAATAAAAGAAGAATATGAAAGGTATATATGTACGAGAAGCTTTAATGATTGGGAGCTATGAACCGGCCAAGTATATAAATAATGTTTTTTTGGACACATTAGGTGAGCAAATGGAACATTATTAAAAAAGCATATCAAACCCTTAGTTAAACCTTATAATGATTTTCAAACTTTTTTCACGTTTTAAATACATTTTTTCATTGCTAATAGGAGGCAACTTAAGCAAAAGCAAGAAATTTTAAGGGATTGATCGTGATGACTCAATCACAACAAAGTATCACATCCTTATTTAAGGTTTTTCGTTTCACTTACATCCTTTTGCGACCAAACTTCAAAAGTCACATTAATATGTAAGAAAGAAGTACGTACGTTGAACTTTTTTCCCTGTATGTTATAATTTTACTTGAAATTATTTTGTTCTTTCCTAGAAATAGTACTAATAAAGAAAGAGAAGCTAGAAAATAATAATATATTCATAATATATAATTGATCAATTGTGTTACTGTTCCACAACGTTTGAAGAAATTAGTTACGTTTTTTTGGAGAGTTTTAGATGATCATCATCTCATGAGTCATTTTTGAGGTTGAGTTGAGTATTATGTTAACTTTTTAATATGGTATTAGATCCCGATGCATACTGGGGTGAAGTTACTATATTAGCTATAAATTCGACGAAATCAGTAATTTTTGTCTAGATTCTATATATTTTTGTATGAAAAATTTATTAGATATATATAAAATATTTACTTACGAGTCATGGGTTTAATAACAAATTCAAAACCTATAAATTTTAACACATCAATATTGATTTAGTGTTACACCTCAAGCTATGTTATTAAATGTACATGTGTGGTTTATTGGCTGAAGGGGTATTAGAATCTGGCTAAAGGGATCTACAATTTATGAGTATCAAATTCTTGTTAAGACTATTTCCTAATTTTTGTTTCTCCATTTCGTTTGGCTTATATCACTTAAATTAAGAGCCTCGACTTAGAATATCTAAAACTTCTTCTATTTTTTTTGGAAATTAAAAAGTATATTGTAATGAAGGGGAGTTTTAATTTAGAGTAATAGTAAAATTATTTTATATGATCTATATGTTACTCGAGCTGTATAATTGGTCATTGATGCTTAAGTCAAGTTACACTGTCTATATCATATTCTCTTAGATTGCGTTCTTTGCCCAAACCCTACATAAATATTGAATACTTTGTGCACGTAGCTTCCCTCGAAAAGTAGTATATTTTAATATTTGTATATTTTATATTAACAATCAATGATGGCTGACAAATATTACTCTAGCTGATAGTAAAGAAAACAATTAAAGTTGAGAGAATGTCGCTGTTATCTGTAATGGGGAGCACTAATGGAAGATCAACAGACTTTTATCTTTCATTTTGCGAGGAAGCAGATAGTGGTCGGTTCCTATTATTAAATTATATCAAGATAAATTGGAACTGAAAGAAACTCTACGAGAAAAAAACATGTGATCGATCTGCTTCTTTAAAAAAGCTCTGATTGATAAATATTTATATATTCACGTGAAATTGATCATTAGGTTTCTCCATTATTATTCTTTTGTTTATTTCCAGTTTGGGAAATTACGAGATTTTGAAAATAAGTGGACACAAGCAGGACCACGCCCCCATAGGAATTTCATTTTCGACAAATCATTTGAAAATTGCAGCTTTTATTTACCTGAAAGAATTCCCCGCAATTTGAATATAATAAGATTGTAAGAATTAAGAAATGAAAGCTTTTACCAATGGAGAATTAAGGTTGCTTAAAAAATGTAGTATCATTTCTAGATCCGTTGTCTGTCGAGAAAAGATAAAAATTAAAAAGGAATTTCCATCTTCATGCAAGTATAAAAACAATGATACATTTTGCGATGACTATAAACCATAATAAAGCTTAATGCACGACTAAAGTTGCTTTAGTGACATCGTGAGCTCAAAGGAAAGTTTTTATTGGATGTGCTGTTAGAATATTGCAGAAGATTAAAAGAAACTTTGAGGAGTGAAAGATCACTATCTTTCAAGAGATGTTGTTCCTATATTCTTTAAGGGATTACAAGTAATTCTCCGTTAGGATATAACAAAGTCAGAATTACACTTGCAAATTCAATATCACTGCTCCTGGGGTCTCCTTGTATTTATAGAACTCAAGAGAAGACTTTTCTGAAAAGTCACACTTCTATACGAACAATTATGTTTGTCTATTTAAATTCAAATTTAAATAATCAGAAATTGTTCCAAAAAATAAAAACTTTATTTAAAGGTTCGACCCGACCCGANCTTAGGTGAAAAATTTCCATACAATCAAGGTAAATAAAAATCTAGTTATATTTTGAAAATCTAGAGATCTGGATGGCCGTGCGGATTACCGCCAGCTCTGTAGATCTTGGGACAACATGTGGTATCAGAGCCCTGGGTTATTTATGGAAACATGAAACAAAGTATATAGTATACAACATAGACACGAAATTCTAAAATTCTTTATGGATTTTGGAGAAACTAGTATAAAAAGTACTAGATTGGAAGAGGTAGATACACCTCAAAACCTTGATTTATTAAATAAATGGACTATTCCTAAAGTTGATACAAAAACTATTTATGACTATGGATGGTTTGATAAACTTTCTTCAAAACAGTTGATAAAAACAACTGAACAATCTTTGGCTCTAAATTCAGAAGAGCAGACTATTCATTTATTAAATAAACAGGATATTAATTTTTATAAACCAAAATTTAATTATATTCATATTGGTATGGTTCAAATTGCTTTTAAACCTTTAACTCTTAAAGGGTTACCAGAAACCTTTTTAGCAGCTTTAAGAGATGCTAGAAATTTGAATTTTAGACAATCTTTGATGGGTTCAATTGAATCTACTGTGGTATATGGTCCAGTTTATTTATATACACAACCTAATTTGCAATTGTCCCTATCTGATGTTAATATTCTTGATGCGTTAACATTAA
>ML355937.1:44272-55198 GCA_005239505.1 Nicotiana paniculata | reverse complement strand
ATGTGTAGGTGAATTGGAGATGGAAGCCGAGCTAAATGGATGCATAAACATCGAAAATACGCTCAAAAGTCAAAAAGGAGTGAACCGGGCTATAGCTGGGCGTTTGAGCCATAAAGCCTGGTCATACCAGGCTATAACTGGGCGTTAGAGCCCTAACGCCAGGCCTGCGTAGGCTATAGCTGGGGCATTTGGGGCTTAACGCCTGGGGTCTGTGGTCCGGTCCAATCCGAGTTTTGAAGGTTTTAAGTGTTTCCCGATTTGAATAGAAGTCTCCTACATGTTTAGGGTTTTTCCCAAATATATAAATAGACCCAAAAACACAACTTTGGGAGGGGATTCACGTGGGGAATTTGACGTGGAGGAACACACACCACGCTTGAAGGAGGCTTCTACCTAGTTTTTCTTCTCTTCTCTTCCTTTAATTTCATAGTTCATTAGTTCTAGAGTTTTGGGTGCTACATGAACGTTGTAGTTTGAAGCTTGAATTGTTCTTATTATTTTATCATATTGGTTTATTTATTCAATCTTTCACTTAATTATTTGATTGCTTGATCCCCAATTGAATAANGTGTTCTCTTGAATAGATTAATTGTTTGGGTTTAATTTAGTTGATAGTTAATCGCAAGTCTGTGGGTACGATATCTGGACTTACAATCCTATATTACTTGTCGACCACGTATACTTGCGTGTGCGTTTGGGACCAACAATATACGAGCAGGGACTATGAACGTAAAAGCGTTCGATGGGTCTCAAAGGCCACAATCGGAGAAACCAACCTTTGCTTACAAATGAGCCCAACTTGGTTAGCTGTTGAATTCCAAGCACTCGACATATCCGCCTCATACAATTTACTATTGGGACGACCTTGGATACACGCTGCTGGGGATGTGGAATCTACTCTACATCAGGCTGTGAAGTTCGAATGGAATCATCAGGAGGTGATCATTCATGGAGAAGGTAGTAATCCTATTTACACCAATCAGACTGTTCCGTTTGTGGACAATAGAAGGAAGTTGGGTGGAGAGACCTACCATCGCATTGAGCGTGTTAATGCAATTGAGAAGGACAAATGGCGGAGTAGCAAAATAGAGAGCATATTGGCATGGGCATGATATGAACCTGGTAAAGGGCTCAGAAAGAATCTTCAAGGTATTTCCAAACCAATACAGTTAAAGCATCATAGTACAACCTTTGGATTAGGATATCAATACATTTGGCATGGGTATCAAAATTTGTCTCCACCATGGCGCGATCCCTATTACCCTCTCAAGCAACCGATACCACATTTGAGCCAATCCTTCCATCAGGCTGATATGATGTGGGGATCTGAAGAAGATGAAGTGCTAGTTGGTTTAAGGAATCTATTTTTAGAAGATGAAGACATGGACTGCAGTGTAATAGTTGAGGAGGAGGAGGAGGAGGAGGAGGAGGAGGAAGACCACGTCATCCAGACAGTGGAGAAAGGAGATGTTCTCAGGAACTGGACAACCACACCATCAAGGGCCCACCGAGTCCCGGGGTAGCCTGGCTGCTAGTGTCATTTATTTTGAAAATAATTCTTTTGAGCATTTTAAAACATTTTCAGTATTTTGTTTCGGAAACATTTGTGTGAATCATTAAAATCACTTTTTGTTTGAAATTTTGATACTTATCAATGTCTTGTTATTTTATTATTTATTACTATTCTCTACATTTTTTCTGTCTACAACATCACTATTCTTATCTTGATGAACCAACGACTGTGGCATGGAATGAGACAACACGACATAAGGATAGTGACTCGAAAGAGATAGAAGAAGAAGATATAATACATGAGGAAATTTTCAGAGAAGTTCAGAATTTTGAGAATAAACCTAAGTCCAACCTGGACGAGACTGAGATAGTCAACTTGGGAGATTCCGAAACAGTCAAAGAAACTCGCATAAGCATTCACTTGTCACCATCATAAAAAGAAGAGTACACTCGTTTCCTGAAAGAATATGAAGACATTTTCGCATGGTCTTATGATGATATGACTGGTTTGAGCACGTCCATAGCGGCTCATAAACTACCTACCAATCCGATGTGTCCGCTTGTAAAGCAAAAGTTCAGAAAGTTCAAGCCAGACATGAGTCTGAAAATCAAAGAAGAAGTCACTAAGTAGATCAAAGCTAAGGTTCTCAGGGTAGTTGAGTATCCTACATGGTTGGCCAACGTCGTGCCAGTTCCAAAGAAGGATGGGAAAGTCATACCATGCGTCGATTATCAGGACCAGAATAGAGCAAGTCCCAAAGATGATTTCTCGTTACCCAACATACATATACTGATCGACAACTGTGCCAAGCATGAACTCTAATACTTTGTGGATTGCTTCACGTGATATCATCAGATCTTGATGAACAAAGAATATGCGGAGAAAATAGCTTTTATTACACCATGGGTGTGTACTGCTATAAAATGATGCCGTTTGGTCTGAAGAATGTTAGTGCCACTTATATGAGAGCAATGGTGACTATCTTCCATGACATGATACACAAGGAGATAGAGGTATATATGGATGATGTCATTATTAAATCCAAGCAGTGGCGCGAGAAATTACCATTTGCCTTATTGGGGTATCGTACCACAATCTGCACCTCAACCGGAGCAACTCTATTTGCTGGTCTACAGTACAGAAGCTGTCATTCCTGCCGAGGTTGAAATTCCTTCCTTAAGAATTATATAAGAAGCTGAACTCAGTGATGCAGAACGAATAAGAAGTCGCTACGAGCAATTAGCTCTCATTTGGAAAAGAATGAATGCAGTGTGTCATGGTCAACTCTATCAGAACAGAATTTCCAGAGCTTTCAACAAAAGGGTCAGACCTAGACAGTTTGCACCGGGGCAGCTAATGCTGAAGCGGATCTTCCCGCATCAGGATGCAGCCAAAGGGAAATTTTCATCCAATTGGAAAGGGCCTTACATGTTTCACACAGTTCTAGCAGGAGGAGCACTCATACTGGCAGAAATGGACGGAGAGATTTGGCCAAAGCCTATCAACTTAGATGCAGTCAAAAGATATTATGTTTAAACTGCTTATATTTTATCATCTGATGTAACTGAACTACGCTTGACCTGACTCCTGTTTAAGAGGGGATACGTAGGCATCCCTTTGGGTTCGGTCAAAATTCAATAAAATCTTCATTTTTCCTGCAACCAGAAACTGGGGCAGAATTTGAGGAGGACCCGCAAAATTCCGAAGCAAGTCCAGCCAACGTCATCATATGAAGAACGATCAGAGAATCGCCTAAGTAAACAAGGGCAGAATTTTGAGCCTAAGTAAGTGCTTGTTACCATAGCTCTGGGTGCTAGGGGCCGTTGCTCACGCAAGCGAAAGGGTGTTTTGGAGCACTAAGGGCGACTAGTGGTTGCTTCGCTCGACAAGAATTAAACCTTCGCTTGCACTACTAGAGTCATTCCGACACTTTGAGTTGTTACCAATAATAGTGTAAACAACATCCCCGAAACTAGCGCATGCGATATCCCTCGGTGTCTTTATGGTAACCAGCATGTGTTAGGGAAAAGTATAGCAAGCAAAAGGCGATCCCCATAACTACAGATGATGGGGATAATTTTCCATAACGCTCTAACGCACGTTGTTATGGAGCTTTGGAACACTGCCAATCGCCACCTCTTGCAAACAATCGTCGATCACATATGGGAATAATCATACGCTATCATAGGCGCTTCTAATTTCTTTGGAGATTCTCAATGCAGCATGCGCTAAAATTCGCCTAGCTACTTACTACTCTACAACACTTAAAATAAAAAATGAAATGGAATTCAAATTGGTCGAGAAAAAGAACCGCGCTAGTTGGAATTTGGGGAAAGATAGGCTTTCCTGATCAAATTGAGAGTTCACTTTGCCAGTCCATGAATATGCCGCACCAGCAGTTCGAGGAGTTGGCTAGATACAGGTCAAAGCCCTGCTTCGAAAAAGTCAGGACTTTTGGGCAGATTCCAGTATCCGACCCATCTCTTTCTGCTGATTCCTCGGGTTGTCGGAATCTCTGGTTCGATCAGGACCAGGAGTCCCATTCATTTGTTTATGGGAGAGACTCTCTATTCCCATTCTCCACCGAGTCATCAAGTGATTAACCAACTCAATATATTTTTCCATCCGATGATTTTCACCCTAGGACTGACTTTGTTCGACCTGCCTTGATTGCCTAGCTAATGCTACCGTCGCGAGCAACCTCTCAAAGAATAGGGAGTGAAAAACCCTTCTATCTAGATCGGTGATTCTGTTCGGCCGAGCCAGCTATCGAAAGTCTTGCAAGCAACCTACACTAAGCTAAGCGAGCTAGAAGCTAAATTGAATCTTTTTTGGCATCTTTTTCTGTGTTTTGACCGCGACTTTATTTGGTCTTCCTCTTTCCTTCGGCTAATATTTCAAAGCTAGCAAAAAGTTCGAGCCTTCGGGATCTCTCTTGAACGGCGGTCGGTCATTCCTTTTCTTCTGTTGATGCTGAGACTGATGCTTTGACTGTCTCCCATATCATTCGATAATAAAGATCCACTACCTTCCTTGTCGATGCTAAACTCAGTACCTCGCTTCCTTACTAGTACACCTACTAGGCCCATACTCATTACGAATGTGTTCACCAGACATCTGACTTAGCAACCTTCTGCTTAGATCGGCAACGATAAGGAAGGAGATCGATGGATAATGGGATATAGAAGTTAGGTACGACAGTCAGCTCAGTCAGACAGAAGCGGTCAGGCAAGTTTATCATCAGACAATGTAGTGCAAGCTACGAATAGCGCTTTCCATATGAAGAATGCGACTATAATGGGAGACGAAGGCGACGTGGGTTTTCCATATAGATGTAGCACTTGCAAGGCAATTCAGACGACGCTAGAAAGATGTAGCACTAGCTAGGTTAGAGTAGCGCTTTCCATAAAGAAGCTAGCCAGAAAGCAGGTCAGGCAAGCGAGCGATAGTACAAGCAAGCTAACACGCGGGCGAGGTTGAAGGGGTCTTGCATAACCTTCAAATTATTGCAAGTGCAAACTTTGACCTCTTCATCGACAACCTCTCATTTGCGGGTCCTGCTGCGTTTAGGTATAAGAAGCCACACCCGGGAAAAGAGTGTAAAGCAGTACTCATGTTAAATTGTGTCCCTTGTAAATGAAAGAGCTCATGCCATAAATTGCTAATGAAGACCGGGTCCCTAGTTGCTGACAATTGAGTGTAGCATTCCATGCAATGAATATATCAGTCAATGACGTTGCCAAGGTAGATGTTTTTCTTTGCCTTTCAAGATATTGCGTATAAAGAGAAAGATAGCCAGTCCTCTTGGGCGGCTGAGAGTTAATGTAAAAAGGACCAAGGAGGATCCTATCCCAAAGGATAAGAAGGAGGAGTAGGAGCTAGCTTTAGGGGCGGAATCAAATGATTACGAGATAAACAATGAAACAAATGAGAGCACTTAGACAATTCACATTGAGTACAGGGAAGTCTGCTGGTAGGAATTCCTCAGGGCGTATTACCATTTTTTCACCGAGGGGGTGGATCGAAGCGATTGCAGCGAAGAATTGATCTGAAACGAAGCACTTCGTCTATAGGCATTGTAGAAAGGATAGAATATGAGCCTAATCGTTCTTCTCAAATCGCTCCAGTACGATGGACCGGGGAGGGGGGGGAGGGGAGGGGTCCGCCAGAGAAAATGCAACACGATAGAAGAGTTCGCTCCGCCGCGTAAGATCCTTGAATAAACCACGACTACCATAATTAGGAGTGAGAAAGAGATTTTCCAAAGGAACCTTTTGGGGTTGGGAGCCGATCTCTTCCTTCTGATTTTGACAAGTTTTTATTCAACAAATGAGTATCTTGAATACTTCATAGTCGCGTCCGACGGGGGAAGAGTTTCCTTGTTTGGCGCTCTTTCTTTCTCTCCTCCGAGAGAACCAGAACCGCGCCTTCCCGAGCCTGAGGTTGCGCCCATTCCACGCGAGGTCCTCGGTTCAGAATTAGCGCAACCTCTCCTTCCTGATATCCAAAGGAGGATAGAGCTTCAATAACGATGGTCGCTCTATTTCATTGGTAGGAACGAGGCCAGGCACCTCCCGCCCATTTTGGGTATTTTAGAGAAACAAATGCTACCGGAAAAAAAGATAGAAGCAGCATTGGTGCGGGATGGGTTTCCCCCCCATATGGTTATAGCTTGGAGGTTAGAAATTCGCGGCCTCATCTTTAACCACCCTACTAGGGAGGCTGCGCTTTATGAGAATACCTTAAATAGGTATTTGAGCCAGATCGAAAGAGATGGAACTCGTCAGAGCCAATCCTATCTTAGGCTGGTTTCGGGAGATTCGCAATGTAGATATTCTCTATGGGACGATAAATATGAGACCCCCTTTTTGGCCTTTCTGAAGTATGGCCCACACACGACCAAGAGGAAAAGAAAAGGGGGGGGGGAATTAGCCCTTAGAATTGAATTCTAAACCGACGTGGTGCTGCTGGATGATTTTGATCAATAGAACAAGAAGAGGACCAAAAAGAAAGACCACCAAAAGTAACGACCACCAAGATAGGCATAGTAATTCGATCTTTTGATCACCCATTCTTTGAAGACCATTTTTGGGGGCTTCCGCCTTACACATGGAAGATTGGATTTCCTGAACCATGAGTCTTATATACTATGTTACAATCACCTCATATTGATAAAAAGTCCAGAGAACAATTTTATATGAAAATAAAGAAAGAATTTCTGGTCATAAAAATAGAAAGGCATGAATTGCGTAAGAAGTTCTTTCGGTTAAAACATCGTGCGACACGGAGGACATAAGACTTCTTGGTCAAGCCAAAAAGATTTCCGACTGGATGCTCCTACCCCACTATGCCTGGCCCTTTATTTTACCTTAAGAAGAAAGAGGAGGTATGAAGCGTGGGACATAATGCAAGAAGTGATACAACAAATAACCTTATTAAGGAGTGGCGGAAACCCTCTTGATTGATCAAAGCGAGTGAACTGTGCTTAGACGCTTCATAAAACCACAACGATCTACGAGAGGAGCTGATAGATGAGTAGGCTTCCCCTTTCAATTCACAGAATGTGATATGCGACACGATGGGAGTTTGCGTGTCTCGGTAGGAAAGAGATCACCGGAGTATAGCACAAGATCGCCTTTGCTTGCTGCCATGGGGTCGACCTGTGAACAAGGTAAACCCAATGGGAACCAAAAAATGGGGGGTACCACATTGGGCAGAAGACGATCCAAAAAGTGAAGGCTCACCTAGCTGAAGGAAGGAGGTGAGATAGGCAAGAGGTAGCTTGCTTCCAAGCCGGCCCGACCGCGAGGAATCAAGAGATCTTTGCCGGTGCTGACTTGGATCTCGGGTGATGGAATAAGGAGGCCAGAAGAGATGAGCATTCGCAGTCGAAGTTTGGCTCTAGCCGATAAGCTAGCAATAAGCTTGGCTATAGCGAAGCGCTTACCAAGCACGAAGGAAAAGGACTTCGCCACTTTAGCCGTATACGGGGGAAATTGCACGTGCGGTTCTTAGGGGGGAGGAGGGAGAGCTATTAGGAGCCATCTCATCCCAATAGCGTATATTTGGAGCTCAATATGAAATCCTATTTTCTTGCGTAAGGGAAAACTCCAGAGATTTCTTCGAAATAAGATCTTTGCGTTGACCCTTTCCTGAACCAGAATCGGGGGAGGATGAGCGGAAAAGGGGATCAAAATGTCCCATCAATAAAGTGAGGGATTTCCATTCTTCCTACCCCTCTCACCCCTCTTTTTAAATAAATAAGCCCCGCGGTCCCTTCTCTAATAAGGAAGGAAACGAAATAATCTCAATTTTATGACAAATCCAGTCTGATGGATGTTCTCCACTAACCACAAGGATATAAGGACTCTTTATTTAATCTTCGGTGCCATTGCTGGAGTGATGGGCACATGCTTCTAAGTACTGATTCGTATGGAATTAGCATGACCGGGCGATCAAATTCTTGGTGGGAATCATCAACTTTATAATGTTTTAATAACGGCTCACGCTTTTTTAGAGATCTTTTTTATGGTTACGCCGGCGATGATAGATGGATCTGGTAATTGGTCTGTTTCGATTCTGATAGGGGCACCTGACATGGTATTTCCACGATTAAATAATATTTCATTCTGGTTGTTTCCTCCAAGTCTCTTGCTCCTATTAAGCTCAACCTTAGTAAAAGTGAGTAGCGGCATTGGGTGGACGGTCTATCCGCCCTTAAGTGGTATTACCAGCCATTCTGGACGAGCAGTTGATTTAGCAATTTCTAGTCTTCATCTAAATGGTGTTTCATCTATTTTTGGTTATATTAATTTTATAACAACTATCTTCAACATGCGTGGACTTGGAATGACTATGCATAGATCACCTCTATTTGTGTGGTCCGTTCTAGTGACAACATTCCCACTTTTATTATCACTTCCGGTACTGGTAGGGGCAATTACCATGTTATTAACCGATCAAAACTTTAATAAAACCTTTTCTGATCCCGCTGGAGGGGGAGACCCCATATTATACCAGCATCTCTTTTGGTTCTTCAGTCATTTAGAGGTGTATATTCCCATTCTGCCTGGATCCAGTATCATAAGTCATATCGTTTCTACTTTTTTGGGAAAACCGCTTTTCGGGTATCTAGGCATGGTTTATGCTATGATCAATATATGTTTTCTTGGATTTCTTGTTTGGGCTCATCATATGTTTACTGTGGGCTTAGACGTTGATACCCGTGCCTACTTCACCGCAGCTACCATGATCATAGCTGTCCCCACTGGAATCAAAATCTTTAGTTGGATCGCTACCATGTGGGGGGGTTCGATACAATACAAAACACCCATGTTATTTGCTGTAGGGTTCATCTTTTTGTTCACCATAGGAGGAATCACTGGAATAGTTCTGGCTAAGTCTGGGCTAGACATTGCTCTACATGATACTTATTATGTGGTTTCACATTTCCATTATGTACTTTCAATGGGAGCCGTTTTTGCTTTATTTGCAGGATTTCACTATTGGGTAGGTAAAAAAATCTTTGGTCGGACATACCCTGAAACTTTAGGTCAAATCCATTTTTGGATCACTTTTTTCGGGGTTAATATGACCTTATTTCCTATGCATTTCTTAGGGCTTTCGGGTATGCCACGTCGCATTCCAGATTATCCAGATGCTTATGCTGGATGGAATGCCCTTAGCAGTTTTGGCTCTTATATATCTGTAGTTGGGATTTGTCGTTTCTTCATGGTCGTAACAATCACTTCAAGCAGTGGAAAGAACAAAAGATGTGCTCCAAGTCCTTGGGCTATTGAACAGAATCCAACCACACCGGAATGGATGGCACAAAGTCCTCTAGCTTTTCATACTTTTGGAGAACTTCCAGCTATCAAGGAGACGAAAAGCTATGTGAAGTAAAAGAAGAAAAGGTCGTCAATTCCTACTAAGAACCTAAAAGAACTTTTGAAAATGTGGGTTAAAAAACCACTTGTGTAGGTCGGGGTTGAGAATTGGGGGACCGCGCCCTACCCCGTCGGCCTAAGCCTCGCTCTGAGAATTGACGCTTTCTAACTCTCTATGAGGAGTGAAAGCCACTTGACTGTAAGAAGAGGAGCTTCGCCCTACTTCAATTAAAGCTCGCCCCCCCTTTTCCCTCTAAATCCCCTCACTCCACTCATTTTTGAGCTTCTAATCAGACCTGGCTGAACTTTCCACGACATAGATCAAAGGGTCGTTCATTAGCTCTACTAGTCAAATACAGGAAAAAGAGGGATGGACTTCGACCTTGCTTTTTTAGGTCTCAAGCTAGCTTTTGACTTATATGGCTCTTAGGCTTAGCTCATCAAACAAGTGCGCCAAAAGTGGGGGATGGTATCATATTCTCTTATAAGAGAGGCACGCCTACTTTT
This sequence comes from Nicotiana paniculata, assembly GCA_005239505.1. Taxonomy (NCBI): domain Eukaryota; kingdom Viridiplantae; phylum Streptophyta; class Magnoliopsida; order Solanales; family Solanaceae; genus Nicotiana; species Nicotiana paniculata. Next base: position 45,292 of record ML355937.1, on the reverse strand, counting down.
AGCTCGTAGTTTCACTTTTGCTTTTGCCTTACCTTCTATTGTATTAGAAAAGGGCGAATGGGGGGCGTGTGCAATAGTTTTCTTAATTTCTCTCGATTGCTTCAATGCCTATAATTGGAGAGATAAGAGGAAAGCCCTCTCTCAAATTCAAAGATGTAAAGAAAATAATGACTCTCTTCGCCGGGATGTTAGCATGTTAGGCAGCTCTAAGGTTTTTTATATTCAGTGGAAGGCAAGCTGAAACTCTGCCCCAACCAAGTGAAACTAAGGGTCTAAAAGAGTTCACGATCTGATCTATAGGGTGTTAACCCTCGGAGGACGGCTAAGAATGTCCATTAAAAAGAGCGATGGGGTCATTTTTCAAGCACAAATAGAACGATCTAAATGGGTTGTGCAACCTAGAGAGATGGCCATATATTTTTGATGAATGTGGTATCAAGGTTCGGTTTATTTGGAAAAGAGGTCAATCTTAGGGGAGACCATTCGAATGGTTGAATTGATGACTTCGCTTCGATCTCTTCGACTGAACCTAAAGGAGACTTCGATCATTCAACTTTAGCTTCTGAAGGAGGAATCATGTCACTTGGAATTTCGGAAAGTGAATCCTCTCTTTCAGATCCTGGCCTTGGTAGAACTTGTATTTGATTGGGATTTCAATTGAAAAGATGTTAGGCCGCTTCCTCATATGCCTAAGAAGCCGAGGCAATCTCGATTAAAGCCAATTCAACATTTTCCTACTCAATATTCTTTATAGAAATAACACTCGATCAAAGGGGAGCATAAGCAAGTTCAGTGGTAGAAACCCCTGTAATCGATATATGGGAACCTCGAAGCTGTCTGGGGCAGGAGAAAACTCATAGTAAGCACTGCCCCAACATCAACTGGTACAAAGAGGAGGCACGATAGCGAAGATCAATCCATCTCAATCTACAAAAAGAATTTCCTTGGGCATGCAACCCAAAAAGATAGAAAGACCGCTTGCTCGAAGAAAACTCTTTTAGAGACTGGTGCCAGCCAAGC
>ML355937.1:24272-39272 GCA_005239505.1 Nicotiana paniculata | reverse complement strand
GCACACCATCCACAAGCACTACAAAGTATTCATTACATAAACATCCATGTATCAAATTCCGCCATTTATTGCAAAAGCCCATTCGATCCAAAAAGATGCTTTCTCCATATCCTGACTTTATTTTGACCCCCCTCCCTCCTATGTTGTCTTTAGGTTAAAATCCCCTATCACTTAAAGCCACCTCGTGAGCCAAGGAGATATTCTCTACAATAGTGAGTCCTTTAACAAAAGCGCCACTTTTTCCTTAACTATTTTTATAGGGAGAATCAAACTAATTCTTCGAGCTAGAGAGAATTTAATAGAAAAAGTTACAAAGCTCTCCTTCAAATATCCCATAAATAAAGGTAGGTCAGAATTGGTGAAAATTGGAAGGACTTTAGACTTTCGGAATAAGGGCAATTAAATTGGAATTCAAACTCAAGGCTTAACAGCGCCTTCAGCAAAGAAATGGTGAACTTCCCTGACCAAGTCGTCAACAAAAATATTCCAACAGTGATAATAAAAAAGACCTGGGAATCAAAAAATTGAAAGGATAGGGGAGTCACAGCCCCCAACCAAGGGAGTGGTTATGTTCACTATGTCCCCCTTATTCCCGACATGCTATGGTGCCCCGACGCTATCTCATGAAGATCTTTGATCCGAACCTTCGCATCTACTCTCTCTTATAGGATGAACCACACCTTCGCTATCGCAAGAATATTGCGATCGAAAAGCTATGGCTCAGCTGCTTTGCGTATTACACCGTATTGCCCGAAGGGGGCACGCTGCAAGAGCGTAGGTGAGTGATAAGCATAGGAGGCGTGCCCGAAGGGTAGCGGCAGAAGTGTGGTTTCAAATGTCGTCGTTAGATTGAGATATGCAGGGTGGCGGGTACTTCGACTGCCTTGTATCAGGTGAAGAGAAGGGGGTGGTAGGCTTAGTAGGACTCGAACCTACAATATCATCGTTATGAACGGTACGCTTTCAACCAATTAAACTATAATCCCCTACAGATCTATACATGCAATTCGCTCACTTTGGGAAGAGCGCACGGAAAGAGAAGGCCTTTGTCCTATCTGCTTCTTCCTCTTCCCAGAATGAAGAATTTTATTAAAAAATGATTTTCTTTATTTTTATTTTTTAATTTTGTTTATAGATAGATATATAATATAGTATTATCTATCTATCTATTATTATTATTATATATCTAAATAATATTAAGCAAGCGGCCCTTTCACGACTCAAACAGCTGGTACGCTTTCCGGGTCAAACGGGTGGGGGCTTTCTATTTGCTTTCAATGTCGGCTGTTCGCCGTTAGCTAGAAGTAGAAGTAGGGGGCTCCGTTTGCCTCACACTTCAGAAAAAGTAAAAAAGTATGGATGAATTAAAAAAGTACATAAGGTGTGAGAAAGAAAAACTTGGTTACGGGAATCGAAGGTTAGACCGACTACTTTAGTAGAGCAACACCTAAAAAAGTTGATTCCTACCCGTTACCCTTTCTTTCAATGTTGCCAATTCCCAGAATACTAATGTACCCTCGTGTATACATTTTTCCAACAACTTTCTTCCTCCGACTTCTTTAGCCACTTCTGCATCTGTCGTATTCAGGAAAGTTTGCTTCGTGGTGGGGCATTTAGCAATGCTAGCAGCCTGGTGAGGGCTGGCTGTCTGAGGACAGGTTAAGGCAGGGCCTGCTTCTCATGATATTGGGTCAGGGAATCAGAAAGGGTCTCAAAAACCGGGTGGGTGGGATTTTAGGCACACGGAAAAATGGAAGTGGGTGGAGGGTGATTCTTAGCTAGAGTTGGGGGTGGGGTCGCTATAGTGGCTAGGGTGAGTCTTCCTACACGGCTGGACGCCCGGTTCTAGACAAAGCTTCATGGGTTACCACCACATCCTTTCCTGATAGAATTTAAGTTCTTCATAGGCAGGCGGGGTAGAAAATCTTCTTTAAAAAAGAGATAGACCTGAGATGACAGAGGAAGGTATTCGGTTCAAGGAAGATACGACAGTCAGAACAGCTTCAGTCCAGAATTTACTAAGGACAAAAGAAAGCTACAAGCCTTAGCAACCGCTTTCGTGCGGACCTTATGTAAAAAAAAGCAGTGAAGGAAACAAGACACTAAGTTGTTGCGCTAACTCGCTAGCGCTAGTGCACTATGACTTTTCAGCCTCCTGCAGGTCCCTTCATTCCCTCCGCCTTACACGGACTTAAGATAGTACCTAAGGCTTAGTGGTTTATTTTCAAAAGGGATTTTATTTACCGTAGCTTTTAAACAGCTAACAGCTAAGCCACTAATCATACAACTAATAAAATAAAATCGTCACTACTGAGGCAACTCATAAAAGTCATTTCAGGTTCAAGGGCTAAAGCTTCTCTTAGGTAAATCCCTTCGCTNAGCCACTAATCATACAGCTAATAAAATAAAGTCGGTCACTACTGAGACAGCTCATAAAAGTCGTTTCAGGTTCAAGGGCTAAAGCTTCTCTTAGGAGAATCCCTTCGCTACAGTCGACTTAAAGGCACCTACGAACTCACTCATAAGGAAACTCATCAAGTAGGTCTTTCGATTCTTTCAAGTACTGGCGAAGCTTTAATTGAAGACCTTTCAGTGCCCTTTTGTTTGGTCCCCTGGGTACCTTCTCCGCACTTACATGTAAGCATTTTAAGCAGATAAGGTCATAAAAGAAGAAATGGGAATGAGTACTTCAATTATGTGCTATTATTTTAATCCGNCAAGTAGATAAGATCATAAAAGAAGAAATGGGAAGGAGTACTGCCATTATGCGCTATTATTTTAATCCGAAAGTCAATCATTCCCAGCTTTGATATGAAGGTATGGGGGAGATCAAAAGGGAGTATGTTAGTCAAACAGAGGTCTCTCATGGGGGTGTAGTCCACGGCTTTATCCTTAAGCTAGGTTGGGCTGTAGTTCTTGTATTGGGCGAACCCAAGCGTTAAATAGCACCGTTTAGTGGCGTGTAGAGAGTAGTCATCTTGTTGCTGGTAGGTGANCCACGGCTTTAGCCTTAAGCTAGGTTGGGCTGTAGTTCTTGTATTGGGCGAACCCAAGCGTTAAATAGCGCCGTTTAGTGGCGTGCAGGGAGTAGTCGTCTTGTTGCTGGTAGGTGCGACTATGTGAGTTGACAACAATACACCGCGGTATGTGTGAGTCAAGATTTTACTTAGTGATCCGAAGGAGAAATTTGAATTACTGCAGACTGGTTTCCTCCTATATACCCCCGCTGATGCGTATTTCCTACCATTGAAGAAAATAGAGAAAACTACTAATCCCACCCACGTCATAAACGGATTGCCTACCTGATCCATTTCAAATCCAGCCGGAGGTCTTTGAGCCTTGTTACGGACTAAAGTCCTAAATAAACGAGACCGATCCCTCCCCAGCCCAGGTCAAAGGTCTTCCCGCCCTTTTTTTCAGGGGCAGAGTCAAGTTCGTTATGGTCAGCAAATCAACCCCACATCGTATCGATAGTGATTCAGATCATCTCCCCAAGCCTGCCTAACCTAATTGTGTGTGAGCAATCAATCGTGACAAGTCGACCGATCCATAATGAAATCACCTGTAGATAGAAGCCGTTTGTCGACCGGTGGACTCATCCTCAATGCCGTTTAGGCTCTCCAATTAAGTCGGTTGTCCGCGGCCTTTCATTCCCATGCCTGAGATGGCCTTATGGTCAATTTCTATTCTGCTTGTGGGAAGGTTCGTTCGGATCTCTTCCCGGGTCAACCCACTCAATATCCGAGAGAGGGTAGTCTTTTGGCGGCCGCAGAGACGGCAGATAAGGCAGCAGATGATACATACTTAGAAATAAGCAGATCATAGATAAGTTTTTTCATGCCTCGACTCTCCCTCGGTTCGTTCGAAAATCATGGTAGTCTTTTCATGGAGATTATTGGGAACAAAAATGTGCCTGGGGTTAAGAACAACGACAAAACTACCTTCTATCTGTTGCCATGGAATGTATAGGTAGGGATTGTCTTATGCTTGGAAAGCCCGTTCCGTGCTCTCTATCCCCTTTTTTGGGGGGTCCCCATGAACCACTTTTTAGTATTCGTGTTCGCCTTCTTTCTTACTTCCCTTCCACATAGAAGGATCATGGTGTCTCCCAATATACATATCCNGTGTTCGCCTTCTTTCTTCCTTCCCTTCCACACGGAAGGATCATGGGGTTCTCCCAACATACATATCCGGGGGTGCAACTGTTTAGTAGGCAAGGATCGGAACGGGCGGATCCCAGGTCGAATTCCTAATCTATTTGTTTCAGCCTTAGAGGATTGAGCTTTTTGAGAGCACCGCACTGCGATTAAATGTCATATTTCAATGATGAAGAGAAAAGTCTAGTTATCTTTTCAATTGAAAGGGGATTGGATGTCTTATTGAGAGTGATTACGGAAGAACCCTTTCAGAGAGGAGCGATAGGCCGGTTTGAAGAGCAAGCTTGAAAATAAATGGAGAGGTCATTCATTCATAAAAGAAAAAGCGCTCACTCACTCGTATATGAAAAGGCAGGCGGGGGGCTCTATCCTTGAGCTAAGATTTTTTTCATTCATAAAATCCTTCTTTCATACATAATCAGTATTCCTCTCGCTAGCTATTCTGAGTAAGAGGGGGAGGACTTGATGTGACTGCTATTAGACCTTCGACCCAGAGAGACTCTACAATCATTATGAGCGGATAACCCTTTCCCTTCCCTTCTATAGAGAGGTTGCCCCTTTCTCCCCCGGTAGTTCACTCACTCCCAGTGCCTATCATTGCTATATATTTTTGAAAATAGAGAGGTAGTTGCAGCAGGAGAAGAAGCAATAAACCCCTGAGATCACTCGACCCCGACCGGTCAATCTCCTATCATTTCTATCTCGTGCACGAAGGGTTGCTCATGCTTCCTAAACGTCACTCATTTTTAGGTCATTATTCAACAACTCCCTGGACAGCGAAATAAGGATGACTTCACATTTCTTTATTTTAGGGAAATCCTCTCCCCGTTCAGGCGGATGCCGCACCTTGCACTTGTGAATGAGTGTGATATATACCTCTTTTCTCAGCACGTGACTGTGTACCCTGAAAATGGAAGCTGCATGTCTTCGCCCGCTCACGGTTCATGGTGGTATCCACTGAATGCATTGGTAAAGCATGGGATTACGGCCGAAAAGTGGAGGTTTCCGCTAGGCGAATGGGCTCACAAAATATCCTAAATATCTATGGGCAGGAATCAAGGGCACAACTGCTTCACAAAAGCCGGTCTTACCTTCTATTATATTAGTAAAGGTCCTTTAGGATTTACTAATAAGATATATAGGGCTTTTCCCTTTACTAGTAAGAGGCAAAGATCATCAGCTTTTAGTCATCTATCTTACCTACTCCTTTTGCAAAAAGTCTTTGGGGATAAGATCAGACTCAAGAAATAGTCTACTTTAAGGTTGCAGGGAGGACTACGCTCTGCAGGTGGGCATCACTATTTATCATGTCAAGACAAAATTTCGGTTTGTTTTTGAATGTGATAAAAATGACTCGACGAAAACCGGGGATACATTCGAGAGAGAGAAGGATTAGTTCGTGTCTGGGTCAAGGGGACGGGTGACCTGAACCCTCTTCCTCCAGTAAGAGCTATCTAACCTCTGTTGTCTTGCTATAACCTAGTCTTACTCGCTCTTACCTCCCTGCCTGTTTTCATTTCTTTCTTTTTTGAGGATACCTGCCCTGCTTCCTCTACTCTCGTTCGGGCCCTGGGAATCCCTTGATTTTGGTTAAGGTCCTTATTTACCTTTTTTCATTCCGCCCCTCAAAACTACAAATTAACAAACACTACTGGAACGACACGACAACAATACCATAACAGATATACTTACCGACAATAAAGAGCGAGACTGACCTACCCAAGAGAGAGAATGCAAGAGTGACTCCCCTATCACTTAAAGGCCGGAAGAAAAAAATTTCCCACGACCTTATTTACCAAGCTCGGGACTAGAGGAGAATTTTTGGAATTTGAGGTATCACTTGTAATGTAATAAGGATGAAGCCTAATTCATATAGTAATGTCCCTAGCTGTCCTGTCACCTTTATCAAATCCCTAGCTCTCTTCCTTAGTGCAACTGCCCTATTCCTACCATGGGAATATCTATCTTTCTTTTTTCTTTCATATCTATAGTTTGGGATAGAAAAGCAGACGATCTCGTATATGAAGAAATATATTGTTGACGTTAGTAGACTAATCTATTCATTGGTAGGGCATTTCTTCCTGTGACCGCCTTTTCTACCAAAAAGCTAACCTAACAAAATTCGAGTTTTTTCTAGACTAGACCTTCAGGATTTTTTTAGGGTTCATACATGCATTAATCCAGTCGAAGAACCTGCTCCAGAGCGACTACTCCGCCGAGCCTATCTTCCTGCCTACCCCAGGTTCTCTATGCTCGGTTCCACAACCAATCCCAGATCCATCTATGTGAGGGAGGTCTAATTCCACGCTCTTCTAATTGCTTAGAAAGGTTCAAGAACCCCTTTACATCTAGGGCTCATCGAAGCCCTATTCTGTGTATATTCAGGAACAGGGCTATCAAATGGTCGACTGCGAAACTCATCAGGGTTCAAAAATAGTATACTATTATGATGCCATCGATCGGCGATCATTTAACAGACTACTTTTGTGATGTCTGTCACATGAAGAAGCTCAGCAAGCCTTGCAAGAAGTACATGCTTTACTAATAGGGGCATAGTAATAGTTTGCTGGGTTGGTTTTGCTCTCTACCTTCTCATGGTGAGATGGAAACAAGAGAGGTCAACTGGAGTGGAAGCCAAAGGACGGGGCTGAGAATCTGTGATCGATCCGAAGAACCACTCCCAGATATGATTCTGCTCCCCTTTCGTACTGCCATGAGATTCTTGCCCGACTTTCTTTCGGCATAAGAAGGCTGCGGTGAGAATGAGAATCACTTCAGAACTCTAGGGGAATGGGCGTTTTAGGGCGGGATATAAAATCTCTCCAACGTATTGCGGAGCCTTCAGCCGTGAGAGGTTGGATTTAATTCAACTCGAACGAAGTGAGAGGAGTAATAGACTATTACTGTTCAGTTCATGTGACGAACCGAATATCGTTAGGTCCCGAATTCTGCGAAGCACCAGATCTAGATCAAGATCTCCATTACGTCGTACGATATATCGATCCGGAGAACTTAATTTCAATTTAAGTCATTCATTTTACTCCTATATAAAGTGATGCTAGGCTGCTTCACAANCTAGATCAAGATCTCCATTACGTCGTACGATATATCGATCCGGAGAACTTACTTTCAGTTTAAGTCATCCATTCTGCTCCTATCTAAAGTGATGCTAGGCTGCTTCACAGAGGTGCGCTTCGCTCGACCACATGATGAACATGTTTTAAGCTAACTGCATGTCGAGCGCTTAAGAGGATCTTGTGGTCACTCGTTCCTTGCTTGTCCGAAAGAGCTTCATATTGGATTCAACACTACATACGATATTCCATTCCGACTCCCCTTATGCCTTTTGCTGCTCCACAATGCTCTCTCCAAAACAAAACTCAAGTGAGTGAAAGAAGCCCGCATTCCCTCTCTTCTTTCCCCTATCGCTGTGGGCCTTGCCTTTTTAAATGAAAGGCTACATTCGATTTTGACAATGGGTAAAGCTACTACCCAGCCCTATATTTATGCATGAATTGACCAAATAAGGAAGATTGTGACCCCCAACGAAAAAGGAATATCATTTTCATGGAATAACCCACTTAAATAAACTAGATTGAAGAAAGGGAGGATATCCGAAAAGCTCAGAGAATGGGGATAAACTAATCAGTATATCCTAACTAACCTCCCACCTCGAGCTGATTATGAGAAACCCATTTACGCCTTTGAATGAGAGTTTTGGGATATGGGGCCAAACCCTCTTCTCTCTTTCGCCCATCTACCTCGGCTGCCTTGTCTTCTTCAGTTGGAACATAACCCAGCCTATAAGTTGCCTTGTGATTCACAAAGTTTGGTGACCCCTTGCTCTTTCTTTCCCAAGCCAAGTCCAGGTAAATGTCCCATCTCTATAAGAGCCACGTAATGATTTGCATATGATAAAAAGAAAGGGGAACCCTTTCTATAACATTAACAAACTGGAACCCGGTTAGATTAAATCCTGCATTGTCATCCTTCACCTCGAAGAAAGCTGTCTCCCTATCAGCATCTCCATGGATAGTAAGAATTCCCCCATCTCTTGGCATCTTGATCTTTTGTTGTAACGAAGAAGGAAGAGCACCCAAAGGCATGGTTACATGGCCTACCCAGTAACAGATTCAAAGAAGCAGGGATATCTAGCACATGGAATTCAATATTTGCAACGCAACCACTGGCCCTCACTCAACCCTCGACCGCTTCGTAGCCTCTTTCTAGGCTTACGTTTGACTTCTTCAAAGATGAAGACAATTGGAATCTTTGCTCCCTAGATAAGTCTCATTCGATGTCACAACCGAGGCTTAAAAGATATTCTTCTATCTTCTCAGTCTTCGATCGATCATTCTCTGCTTCATAGAGGAGGGGGCTAACAAGGAAGTGAGATTCAAAATAGAGGTAAATTCTAAACTGGACCGAGATGGCCTATACACCAATTGACCGGCACCATTCCTGAAGAAACTAAGATCGTTGCAAGAAGACTCCCCACCAAGACGTGTAAATGGTAGAAATTTTACAGCAGTAGAATGAACCTTGGGCTTGGCATGACATCACCTCGCGACTCCCTTTCAAGATGAACAATGCGGCTAAGCGTGCATCTAGGGCAGATGTGCCGATGGATGGAGGCGACTGCATGCTGCATCTAAGAGTTTAGTTCCATGAGACTGAATAATATGGCTTGAAACGAAGTAAACTCACTTTGCTTAACACAGGGAAGTAGAGCAGGACTTCTTTCTCACCCTCACCCGTCATCCAACATGGTTCGCACCAACGTTATTTGACTCACTTAGTCCATCGTTGCTTGATTCTACTTCAACCACTACTACCTGACGGTTCCCTTGCAGCTAAAAGAATGAGATACAACACCTTTTCTGACATCAAAAGAAGAAAGCAGTCAAGCAGGCAACAAAGTCGACTATTCGTCTTTACTTCCTCAAAAGTGCTAAAAAGAGCCCCTGGGCGCAGACCCTTCCCCAAGGGACTAAACGCATTCAATTATCTTTCAAAGAGCTTATTCGAGAACAACCTATTCCAAAAGCAACCTATTTGAATTGGATTTTTTTTTGAGGGATGGCTATTCTGCAGTGGTAATTGCAAACAGAAAGGGGAGATTGGTTTGAATAGCCCTATTGACCAGGAGAGTCAGTATTACCCCAGCTTTGACTCTGTTGCATGTATGAAGTGAGTTCTATACCATGAAAAAGATTTCAATGGGACCAGGAAGACAACCCACCGCTGGAACTTGCTTTGCTCTCGCTCCGCTCGTTCCCATCAGTCTTCTTCCCACTATAATGCAAGGAAGTCACAATGTTTCTAAAAGTGTCACAGTCATTGATTCATCTAATTTACTTGATATTACATACTTTCTAAATAACCATATGCACGCATATTGTTTGAAAACTTTATCTTATGAAACAACCAGATGCTACACGTGGTAACTCTAGCAGGATTTCGATACAGAGTAAAGCAAAGAATACAGGCGGAGGCACGAACCAACCTTCCCTGCAAAACTCATGACTTTCCTTTGGATGCAGGAACAAGAAATAGTATCAAATTCGGGCACACCTCGAAATCACTATCTTCATAACGACAAAGTTGCCAAACGCAAACACATTTCCAGCTCAGAAATACTCTTCTATCACTCATTGTTTTTCTTTGCATGAGACTAAGCACTGTCTCCCTTTTTCTTGCATGAGGCTAAGTATTGCCTCCCTAATTGCATAAGGCTAAGCACTGCCTTCCCCTACATGAGACTAAGCATTGTCTCCATCTTGCATTAGACTAAGCCCTGCCTCAATTGCATAAGGCTAAGCACTACCTTCCCCTAAATGAGACTAAGCATTGTCTCCATTTTGCATGAGGCTAAGCCCTGTGTCACGACCCAAATTCTCAACCTTAGAGATCGTGATGACGCCTAACATCACACTTGCTAGGCAAGTCAATGTTAGAGTTTGATTAGCTATTTTCCTTTTATTATCCCTTTAGACATAATAAAATAAATTTAAAGTAACTTAATCTAATGGTTTCCAATGAATAACTCCAAATATAAAGATAAACAACTAAATAAACCGAGCCACGAACTAATTATAGAAATAACTCTAAGACTACCTCATGGTCTGGTGTCACAATTCATGAAATACTAAAGAATACTACAAACAATGGGATGAAAGAAAAAATATAACTGTTTTCAGAAAATATAAAACAATCTCTACGAAATAAGAGAAGACTCTCGGGATCTGCGAACGCCGACAAATATAACTCGTGTCTCCGGATAATTGATGGCTGCTACTAAAAATCTCTACTGTTGGCCGGTACCTGGATCTGCACAAAAGTGTTCAGAGTGTAGTATCAGTACAACCGACCCCATATACTGAGTAAGTGCCGAGCCTAACCTTGACGAAGTAGTGACGAGGCTAAGGCGGGGCAATCATATCTTAACCTGTGACAATATATATATAATAAAGCAATAAAACAATTCTACACAAACAAGAAAATATAAACTGAAAAAATAAATAAAATGACTCAATCGCCTATTCCAGGCCTCACCTGTCACCAAAATCTCACACAAATTTCCATAAGAATTTCCAAGGTTATGACTTTCAAAATAGCCGTAAGTACGGAATACGAAAGATAATAGAGTAAAACAGTAAATTCTTTTCAAATCTGTAAGCTTCAAATCCTTGAGTTTCAGAACAGTAAAATATCATTGAAATTCAGTAAAACACAAGTATCCTCCCTTATCACAGTCATATATTTATTTTTTCTCTGTCCACCCTTATCGCAGTCATATATACTTCCCCTGTCCACCCTTATCACAGTCATATATATATTTTCCCTGTCCACCCTTATCACAGTCATATATATATTTCCCTGTCCACCCTTATTACAGTCATATATTTCACTGTCCACCCTTATCACAATCATATATATTTCCCCTATCCACCCTTATCACAATCATATATATTTGTATATTTATTAAAAACTTTCAAAAGTCAGGCCAAGCCTTTCACAACACTTTTATCTCAACAATTGTAAACAGAAAATTGTACTTCTCATAAACTCATCAATATTATCACAAAAATAGAACCAACAGGAATACATACATACATATATATATATATATATATATATATACAGATCATAAAACAATGTCAACCCACTCAACCTTTATGTAGACGTAAATATTGTAGCAAAGATGAAAATAACTTTACTATAATTACAGATCCATGTACAAACATGGTCAACTACAAGACAATATGCAATCACCATCTCCAGCGAACTACAAAATGCATGTAACAAATGTAAAAACATGAATGACTATTTGCTTTATAAGTATATCAAGAATATGGACTCTGGAATCAGTACGACTCTTTCAATTAACAACTACTTGTCTCAAGCATCCCATTTTAAGATCCTAAATTACTCAACAGAATCAAGCACCATCTTAAGCTAACCAGATTATGGTAGACTAAGAGAAGCATATATACTCAGTGCATACCTGGTAACATTTCCCTCTTCTTTATGTGAGGAGCTCTCTATAAACCAGGGAATACACTAATATTTTTCCAAAAATAATTTCAACCGGACTTAACAATAAATTAACAAGCCAAGTAATCATAGAAATAACAATGGACATGAAACAATTATAACTCGAGCAATTAAATTGGTAACGGGGAGGGAATCATGTAAGCAGATAATTTGGTGGTGCATAGATACTCGTCACCTAACCTATACACCACTCACATGCAGTTTCACATAACGATTTAGTTGGGGATTCCTATTCCCTCAAGTCAATGTTAAACCAAGCACTTACCTCAACTTCGCAGGCTACTCACTGTTCAATTATAACTTTTCCTCTTGAATTCACCTCTGATACACTCGAATCTAACCATAATTAACTTAATATCATTAATTAATGCTAAAGGAACTAAATTTACTGAAATCTTAAGTTTTCTCAAAAAAGTTAAAACCCGACCCCTGGCCCGCTTGGTCCAAACTTGATGTTCGGACCAAATCACGTTTACCCATTCACCCCCGAGCCTGAATATGCAATTAGTTTCAAAATTCGACCTCAATTCGAGGTAAAGATTCATTTTTTGTAAAATTTCCTAATTCTACCCAAACCCTCAATTTCTACCATGAAAATTCTTGATTTTTGATTTAAAAGTGATGAAAAACATTGGGTAATTGAAATATAACAAAAACAAACGAGTAGAGAATACTTACCCCAATCCCTATGGTGAAAATCGCCCAAATCCGAGTTCCTCAACTCAAAATATGACCGAATAAACAAACCTTGGTTTTATATATTTTTCTGCCAGCTATTTTGCCTCATTTCTTGTACCAAACAATCTCGTAACTCGATTTTTATGTCTCCAGTGGATTCCTTGTGAAATTCTAGTTAAGTTAGGCTTTTGAATCACTCAATTTGAACTTATAATGAAGGAGATATGTAGGTTTTAATATTTGCAAATAGTGCAGATTTTTAAATATGTCGTCAGTGGCAATTTCGTAATCAATCTGAAAAATATGGCAACCTAATTCTTAGTAAAATGACCATAAAATCCTCATACGATGTCCAAATTTGACGATTGTTTTTGCTACGGGCCCGTAATTATGATACGGATCTAATGATTCATTCAAAATAGAAATTGGAGCTCATTTGCTCAATATGATATTATTTATGCTTGAAGAAACGGTGTTGAAACATAAGAAAAACGAGCGCAACACAACCCAAACCTATCCGAAACTCACCCGAGGCCCTCGGGACCTCAACCAATAATTCCAGAAAGTCATATATCACTAGTCGAACTTAGTCGAATCTACGGAACGCCCAAAACAACACCAAAACACCAAATCAACCTCGAATTCAAGCCTAAGAACTTCTAAACTTCCAAAATTCGCCAACAACGCCGAAACCTATCAAACCACGTCCGAATGACCTCAAATTTTGCACAAACGTCACAAATGATACTACAAACCTACTCCAACTTCCAGAATTCCATTCTGACCATGATACCTAATTTTTCACTGTCGACCAAAATTACCAAATTCCCAACTTTCGCCAGTTCAAGCCTAATTCTACCACGGACCTCCAAATTATATTTCGGACATACTCCTAAGTCTAAAATCACCCAATGAAGCTAATCGAATCATAAAAATCCGAATCCGAATTCGTTTACTCATAAGTCAACTTCCGGTTGACTTTTCTAACTTAACTTTCTAACTAAGAGACTAAGTGTTCATTTCACTCCAAAACTACTCCGAACCCAAACCTACCAACTCGATACAACTCAACACAACTGAAAAACACATAAATAAGCATATATGGGGGGAATGGGGCTATAACTCTCATAACGACAGGCCGGGTCGTTACACCCTACCTCCTTAATTGCATAAGGCTAAGCACTGCCTTCCCTCGCATGAGACTAAGCATTGTCTCCATCTTGCATGAGGCTAAGACCTGCCTCCTCAATTGCATAAGGCTAAGCACTGCCTTCCCTCGCATGAGACTAAGCATTGTCTCCATCTTGCATGAGGCTAAGACCTGCCTCCTCAATTGCATAAGGCTAAGCACTGCCTTCCCTCGAATGAGACTAAGCCCTGTCTCCTTTCTTGCATGAGGCTAAGCCCTGCCTCCTTAATTGCATAAGGCTAAGCTCTACCTTCCCGTGCACAAGACTAAGTTGTGTCTCCATCTTGCATGAGGCTAAGACCTGCCTCCTTAATTGCATAAAGCTAAGCACTGCCTTCACTTTGAACGAGGCTAAGCATTGTCTCCATTCCTTTCATGAGGCTAAGCATTGCCTCCATAATTTCATAAGGCTAAGCTCTGCCCTCCCTTTGCACGAGACTAAGCATTGTCTCCATTCTTGAATGAGGCTAAACATTGTCTCTCCTTGCATAACCACAAATTCTATGCTATTCAAAACCTTGCACTATTCTCTACCTCAGGGCTAAGCTCTGCCTTGATCTTACACAATATTCTTTCTTGTTTCATTTCAAGCATCATGTCTTTGCATCTCATAGGCTGAAATATAGCCATTTTTCCGAAGGCGTCATAGTCCGAAGGCATCATCCTCATAGCCGGAAGACACCATGCCATGGCCTGAGGATCTCTCAATATTGCACATCATTATCCAAAGGCGCCGTAGTTCAGAGGCACCATTTTCATAGCCCGAGAACATCATTTCATGGCCTGCAAATCCCCTATCTCACGATTCATGGCCCGGGACGTCATAGTCTGAGGACATCATCCTCACCGTTCAAAGACGATCTCCATGGTACAAAGGGAATTTGTATCATGTTTAGTTTCTCGCAGTAATAAATATATATATTTTTGCATGCATCGTGTTTTAAGTTTGCAGGTGATCCAGGAAGTAACCGTTCTCCTAATGGGAGCAATCTTCGGTCCGATTTCCGTTCAACGTTCATATCCTGCAATTATTTCAAACGTAACCAACCACCGTCTGTTACCCATTCCCGTATAATAACCATTCAAATATCCATAACCATTCCTAGATACATCCATTCACAATCCCATTATCGTCCTGTCCAGAAAAGCTTGTCCGTTCCTACAACAACTCCATCGGATTATCCCACCGTTGAACCCATAACTAAACATGGCCTGATTCCTGTAAAACCAGGGATATGTAGGCAACTCATAAGACAGAGCTCAGCCTATAGTTTTAAAATCACCCAATTCGGTCAAAATCGGTCATCATTTCTTTACCCGACAACTCTTTCATCATTCCCGGGTAAAGAGGGGCAGCAGTTGATACCCAATTTTTTCCTCATATTTTAAACATATATATATATATATATATATATATGT
>ML355937.1:0-24265 GCA_005239505.1 Nicotiana paniculata | reverse complement strand
TATATATATATATATATATAATTACAAAATAGTATATTTGCATCATCATTTAGCTTATAAACCTATACAAACATTTTTCATAATTTTTCAAGGTTTTAAATTAATTTCTTTTTGCATTTTATTATATAAATATCCAATAATTACCCTCCAAATTATTCTTATGATGATTTAATCATTCAAAATTATCATTTATACCAATATGAGATTTTAAATATTTTCAGTGCATTTCTTATAATTACATTTGTATTTTTAAGGCTAATTACACATTTTTTCAATAATAGCCCATATGCATGTATAATTACATTATCTATGCAGAAAATGAATTTTTATATTTTTATAACGTTAATTAGTTATTTTTGATCATTTTAGCACACAAATGATATTTTTGATATTTATTAATTACTTTTATAAATTTAAACATTGGGTATTTAACATCTGGCCCCAAATTTACCTTAATTTCGGACCTAAACTACCTAGTCCCAGCCCAATAAACTCTGAGCCCAAACCAAATAACCCCCAACCTAACCAGTTAAACCAACCCGACCAAGAACCCCCAACTAATCGTGGTCGTTGATCTCTCAGATCAACGATCCCTATTACCCCGTCCCTTTTAATTAACCTAACACCCCCTAAACCTAATCACTCTTCACCACCCGCCGCCTATGAATTCTCTTAAACTCCCCCTTCTCTCTACCCAAACCCTAGATGTCTTCCCCCAAATACCTCTCCTAATCCCACCATACATGGGATTATACGACTATTTCTTACCATATTCGACTCCCCCTTGGTATTGGATCCTTCTCTATACCTCTTGCCTAAACATGGAAAGCGGATCTCATCCGATTCGAATCAAAGTTGGTTCAACTTCTTGACCTTTTCACTATTCCGTCTATGTTCATTCTTGTTGTATTATGGTATGGATCTTTGTGTATCTCCGTTGATTCGTACTTACCCTAAAAATTAGGGTTTCAGATCTCTTTTAGATCGAACCAAATCTGGTTCAATTCATTGATTTTAAGTGATATTTCTGTCTATGTTCATTTTATTCTATGCATCATTTGATTTTTATTATGTTTATTTTAGATTTCTGCCGATTTTTGTACTTTTCCTAAAATTAGGGTTTTGAAATTTCCCCCTTTTCCTTACTAATTTTGATAGCTTTCCTTTCTAGTGTTTGACTGATGATTTTTCTTGTTTGGGTGTTTGATTTCTACTGCTATATAAACCCCTCCCCATTCCCCTTGAAACAGTCTGGAATCGTTAAGAAATCTACTAAAAATTTAAAATCGTGTGCTCTTTGCTCTTTAATACTCTTATTCTGTCCTTTTGTTCCAGGCTGGCTGAAAGCCAAGTCTAGAAATTATGGGTTCTTACTCTTTTTTTTTATATTCATAACACTGTGGACTTCCATTCTTTCTTGTTTTCACTTAACTGGTGAGTTACCAAACTTTTGCCATTTCATTCCTATTTACTTGTCATTAGCATGTGTTTTCACTTCTGAAGATTGTTGTTCAATGTGTTTCTGGGTTTTTCTCGTATGCAAGTCTGATTGCTTCACTTCAGCTTTAGGCCTTTCTAATCTTAATTCCATTACGTTTATAGCTTGAGACATGCTTAGATGTGATTTGAATTGAGTTCTTTTAAGTCCTCCTAGCTTATGTGTTACTGATTGCTTAGAACCTTGCACCTTAGACACCACTCTACTGTTTAAATTTGCTACTTGAACATGCTCACATATCCTATTTCTATGGATTAGTTGACTAATTATGAGTATATCCATTAAGTATATAGCACAAGTCTGTTTCTGAATTTGCTGTGATGACATGTAACCTGTTTTGATCCTGTTTAACCTTGTCTTGACTTCCCCAGTAGTTTCCTTAATCCTGTTAAGTTCTTTTTCCAATTGATAGGATTCCTTCTTGTGACACTAGCATTCTACACTTAGCATAATCTGAATTTTTTTACTATAAGTTTCTGCACATCAACCCTGCAAACCTATCTTGGTAACATATCTATTATGTGTTTAATTTGTTCTTTTGGAACTTTGCTAAAGTCTGTTCTTAAAATCCAAACATGTTCTATTACCTGTTTTATGTGCACAACTTGAATCTGTTTGTATCCCTCAGTGTTGTCCCTTAGCCTAAGTCTATTCCTTTAGTGTTTGGTCTCTTTGAGTTCCTATTCTTAGCCGGCTGAAAGCCAAGGCTACTTAGGTTCTATTCTTTGACCTCCCTTGTGTGAGAACTGCCCTGGGTTCCTGAAGTCCTTGGGAACTCTAACACACTAGGGTCTTGGTTCTGTATGCTCAACTCTGTTTTCTACCAAGTGACTCAATTGTTTTCTGGCTGCCTTATGTCAATGAAGATGTAATTTCTGGGCTATTGAATGAAGGTCTGGCCTGGATGGGTATATCTTTGGGCTACTGTAGGCTCCCTATAATTATTTTATGATGTAATTTATGCCATTATTTGGGTCTGTAATAATCTTGTAATAACATTTGGGGTATTAGTAAAATTAGGAAAATGGGGTTTATCTTAACACTTGCATAAAAATGGGTATAAATCCTGCCTAGAGGTGCTCTACTTTGCTCAAATGTGCTATTATGCTCAAACATGTTCAGTTATTATGTGTTAGAAATCCTGCCTATAGGTTCTCTACTTTGCTCAAATGTGTTATGCTTTTACCTGTTAGAAACCATGCCTATAGGATATTAAATGACTAATATCTCAATGTGTACCTGCATTAGGCTGTATAGGATTTTGTTACTACAAAATTTAGATACCATGCCTATAGGATCTAAAATGAATTTCAATTATAACTATAGAAATCCTGCCTATAGGGTCTAAATCAGTCTTAATTATTATCCTGCTAGTTTCTTTCAAGTACGAATGCTGAATTTTCAACATTATGGCATCATCATTGTTAGAAAGCATGCCTATATGATTCGACAAAGCAGTTTCGAATATATTCTAGTAATTACCATTGTTGGTTATTGCGTGAATCACCTAGACATCATGCCTATAGGTTCAATATCTTATACTTATGATCAGTAGGCAACTGCGTAGGCTTTTAGAAATCGTATTAAGAAAATGGCTTTTACATATGAAACTTCTTGCTTATTAAAATCAGAATCACATAGAGATCATGCCTATATGATTCTACAACCTTAACTTGTTTAAAATCTTCAACCGTCAAATGCCTAACTTGTGTGCGTACATTTATTGTCTAAATGCGGAGGCTTAATTGGGCCCTTATTCGCCTATACATGAAAGTCCAACTTATTTTGTACGTCGCCTAGTCTTCTCATTTTGAGAAACCTAAGGTAAGTCTAGAACCACCCCGAGATAAAGGTCCAAATGCCTCCTGGACCATAGGTGTGGGACGGGTAGTGCATGCATAGGGTACGATCTAGAATCAACTAGTGTGCTTTAGGTAAACAACTTAAAGATAGTAATCGGGTAACAAGAGATGATAGTCTGTGCCCGCTAAATAATACGAGTAACACCCCAACTCGAGGGAGTTACGAAGTATTACTTATGTTGCACGGGGTGATCCTTTAGGCTAAAAAACTTAGGACCTCCCATATTTGCTTTTAAAATTAATTATTTGTTTATTTTCCCAATTTTATTTTGTGTAGACTAATTCATATAATTCGAGTTCGACCGGGACCCACCGTTGTGGACCTCAAGGAGTGCTTAACACCTTCTCCTCGAGGTAATTTCAGCCCTTACCCGATCTTTAGTGACACAAACTGGTTAAACCTCAGTTATTTGCAAATAGGTTCCCTAACTCACCTCAAACTCGTTAGGTGGTGACTCTCTTTTAACACACTTCCTTAAAAGAGTTGTCACATGTCGAAACTCGATTTCACGAGAAAAAGGGGCGCGACACTCCTCTTCAGGTTGGAGGGGGAAACAACCTTCAACTTACCAAGAAAAGAGTGATGGAGAATACCAGGCAGTGGCTTGGTGAATACATCTACCAGTTGATCAGAGGTGGGACATGCGACAACTGGATGAATCCTTCAGTTAATTTACTCCGGATAAAGTGACAGTCAACTTCAATATATTTAGTGCGCTCATGAAATACAAGATTTTTTGCAATGTGAATAGCTGCCATATAGTCACAGAAGACAGAGATAGGTAAGGAAACATCAATAGTAAGATCAAGCAATAATCTGGATAGCCAAACCAATTCAGTAACAACCTTACTAACAGTTCTATACCCAGCTTCAGTGGAAGAAAGAGACTTCACTGGTTGTTTCTTCGACTTCCAGCCAACAAGGCTATCACCCAAGAAAATGCAAAAACCAAAAACAGATTTGCGAGTTTCAGGGCAAGCTACCCAATCACTGTCAGAGTAAACCCTGATAGAAAAATCAGTAGAGTTAGAGTAAAAAAGACCAGGGTTAGGAGTGCCCTTGAGATACCTAAGCAAATGAAGAGCATCAATCATATGAGGAAGCCGGGGAGCCTGCATAAACTGGCTCAGATGTTGAACACTAAAGCAAATATCAGGCCAGGTGTGAGTCAAGAACAATAAGTTCCCCACAAGGCTTCTATATTTCTCAGGATTAGGTAGAAGATCCCCAACATCAGCTTTAAGCTTCTGATTCAATTCCAAAGGGCTAACAACAGAATGAACATCCAAGAAATCATAGTCTTTGAGTAAATCAAAAGTGAACTTCATCTGATTCAATACAACACCATCATGTAATAAAGTGACCTCAATACCCAAAAATAATGAAAAAAGAACTAAGTCTTTGATCTTAAATTCAGAATCTAGAAATTATTTTAAAGCTGAAATCTCATGAAAATCATCACCAGTGAGGATGATATCATCAACATAAACAACCAGGATGCCTAGATAACTAGGAGACCTTTGATAAAGAGAGAGTAATAATTGAGTGAATGATGAAAAACTTTAGAATAAAGTGCTTGAGACAATTTGACATACCATTGCCTCGAAACTTGTCTAAGCCCATAAAGAGACTTTTTCAACTTGCAAGCCAAGGGACAAAAGAAGAAAGAGATGAAACAGAAAGGCCAGGGGCAATTTCATATAGACCTCCTCATTCAACTCACCATGAAGAAATGCATTGTTAACATCAAGTTGAAATAAATACCAATTCTTCTTAATAGCAACAACGATCAAACATTTGACAGTAGACATCTTCACTACAGGAGAAAATGTCTCATTGAAATTCACCCCCTCAACCTGTGTATCTCCTCTAATAACAAGCCTAGACTTTTATCTTTCTACTTCCCCGTTAGCTTTGTATTTAATTTTATAGATCCATTTTAAACCAATAGGCTTCTTACCTAGGGGTAATTCAACAATATCCTAAGTGTTATTAGCTTCTAGAGCTTCAAATTATTTTCTCATAGCATCTTGCCAAGATGGAATAGGGGTTGCTTGAGAATAAGTATATGTCTCAAGCTCTACAGGTTGGACAACAAAACATGAAAGAGAACTAGGCAGTTTATAGATGTAATCCTTAGATAAGAGGGACAAGTGTGTGTTCTATCAGATTTTCTAAGTGGTGCAATAGAGGTGGTATAACTGATAGTGGCAAGAGAAGAAACAGAAGGGAGAGAGTCAAATAAAGCATCAGTAAGATGAGGAGAAGGTGAAGAATCAGAAGGTGAATGGTGGTTGTCAGTAGCATTGGGGAAAAATAGAGCATCAGAAAGGAAAGAATGAGCATAAAAAAGGAAAGAGGCTGAAAGAGGAGTATCATGGGTGGTAGTAGCAGGAGGTAGAATAGGTTCAGACCAATAGGTTGGAATAAAAGATGAAGTGGTTGACAATGGGGACTTTGACACAACTAGAAGGGAAAAATATGAAGAGAAAAGGGAAAAGTTGTTCATGAAAAATGACATCTCTAGAGACAAAGCACTGCTTTAACTGAAGGTTATACAGCTTATAACCTTTCTTTGCAAAAGGATAGCCAAGAAATACACATGAAATAACACTAGGTTTCAGTTTGTCTCTTTGAGGAATTGGAACATTAGCAAAACAGAGGCAACCAAAAGTCCTCAAGTGTGAATAACTAGGTGTCTTGCCAAATAACAACTCATAAGGTGATTTACCTAGAGGGAAGTTTGTTAATGATGTATGTAGTTGTGTGATGTGGGGATATAATTCCATAGTTTTGTACATTATGTGCCTTGCATTTTACATGCTTTAATGATAAATTACACTTTATTTGCGAGTAATGAATTCTATTTTATGTGTAGGTGAATTGGAGATGAAAGTAGAGCAAAAGGGATACTTAAACATTGAAAGTGTGCTCGAGAACAGTGAAAAGGAGAAAGTTGGCAAAGGCCAGCTTAACCAGGCGTTAGACCTGGCGAGGCCAGGCAAATGCCAGCTTACCAGGCGTTAGGCGGGTGACGCCAGGCCTAGGGCGAGGTACGTTCCGAGTTTTGAAGATTTATTTCATCTCTGGGTTTGACTAGGACTTGGCCTATACGTTTAGGTATTTTACTACACATATAAATAGACCTTAAAACACCACTTTTGGGGAGATTATACCGAAGGAGAGCACGGAGCCGCCGTGGAGGCCGGAATTCATCAGATACCATCTTTTCTTCCATCAAACTTAGTAATCTTTACTTTTTATTGATGATTTGTTGTTTTGCTACCATGTCTATGTGGAGCTAAACTTCGCATTATAGGGTTGTGGTTGTCATGAATATTGAAGTTTATTAATTATATTACCGTTAATTCGAGTTATCATCTTTGGTTGTTTCTCTAATTCTGTGCGTAATTGCTTAACTGTTTGGCCAGCAGTTGAGTTCTATTTACTATTTATGCTATGCTTGGAAAATCCGTGTATATATTAGAGTAGAATTACAGAGAGATTGTTTCTGAACCTGTGGATCGGGAAAAGATTTCGCGGTTAGGATAGGAATATACCTAACATTCTTGCTTAGTTGAATACTGTATATATTCGTTCATGATAGATTCAAGACCATAGGAATATAGGGTTAATATATCATGGATAGACAGACAGTATTGTGGGAACATGCTATTTATATGAACGATCCATTCAACTAGAAATCATAAATAATTTGCATTAATAGGTGTAATTACGAACTCAATAGGATTGACAAACCGGCCACAACCCCGTAATCTATATCTCCCTTGGTTACGTGTTTAATTTCCACAATAGTAGATTAATAGAAAAATATCACTCTTAAATATCTTGGACAATTAATTGATTTTAGTTTACTTGGTTAACGATCAATCTAAGTCTCTGTGGGTTCGACATCCGACTTTCGAGTCACTTTATTACTTGACGATCACGTATACTTGCGTGTGTGTTTGGTCCCAGCACTGTGAGGAGACAATATCCCCAAAATCTTATTGGTACTTTGGATTGGAAAATTAAGGCCCTGGAGACTTCTAGGAGGGTTCCATGTTTCCTTTCCACCACACCATTTTGTTGAGGTGTGTGTTGACAACTGGTTTGGTGAATGATTCCATTTTCAGAAAAGAAAGAAACTGCGACATTGCTATTCCCCAATTCTAGAGAATTATTAGACCTTGTGCTTTGAATGGTGAAATGAAATTGAGTTTGAACAATCAAATACACAGGCTTTTTAGGAGAGGGAAGGCATTACTTTTGGACCCTATCAAAAGAGTCCAAGTGCATCTAGAGAAGTCATCAACAATGGTAAGGAAATATTTTGAGCATGAATATGTAAAAGTGTGATATGGTCCCAAGTGTTAACATGAGCAAGTTGGAAAAACTTAGAATTGTAAATAGAACTATCAGGAAATGATAATCTAGTTTGTCTAGCCGTACGACAAATAGTACATGGAAAAGACTGTATAGAAAAAATATCAGAAGAAATTTTAGAATTACTTTTCATTTTAATAAAATGAACATGTGCAAGTCTGTGATGCCAAACAATGTCCATTATATTCATAGCAGCTTTATTACAAGAGGGGGAAACAATATTTACAGTGCAAGAAAGATGATCAGAAACAAACAGATATGACAAGCTGCTGCAGGCAGTTGACAAAGTAACCTAAGGCTGAGAGGTTTTTTCCCACACAAATTTGTACAACGTACTGTCCAGTTTACCAAAATCCATAGGCTTTTTTAGAGAAGGGCCCTATATGAGACATGAAAGTCTAGTAAACTGAACTATACAATCAAATCGGTATGTGAGTTTGTGTACAGAGATGAGATTGTGCTTAAAGGAAGGTAAATAAAGGACATTTTGAAAAAATTTAGAATCAGTCAAAACAAAAGAGCGTGTGCAAATAACTTTTAGTTTATAACCATTTGAAACACTAGGAAAGGAATTGGTAAATGTGTGATATTAATGAGATATTCTGTATTAGAAGTCATATGGTCAGAAGTAAATGAGTCAGATATCCAAGTTAAGGAATCAAATTGGTTTAGCAAAGTAGAGTTGAAACTATATACTATATTTTTAGGTAATAAAGTACTAGCAAAGTTGGCAGAACTCATGATATTGATTTGAGGTGAATGATTAGAGACATGAGATTGCTGCAATAAGGAGAGAAGTTGAGAGTATTGCTGCATTGTCAGCCTAGGCATCGCAGAAGCATTTTCAGCAACAGCTGCAGTAAAAGTTTGATTGGAAGACTCAGAAGCAGAGAAATAATAGTCTGTCACCATATTAGTAGTTGTCTTTCTACCCATAGTAAACTTGAAATTAGTAGGAAAGCCATGAAGCTTGAAACACTTATCAATTAAGTGCCAGGCTTCTTGCAATACTTGCAGAAGAGATTAGAGGCCATGGACTGATTATCAAAGTTCACTCTTTGAGTAAACTGTCTCTGCTGCCCCTGGAATTGCATATTCAGTTGGGGTTGAGTAGTTTTATTAAGGGAATTCACATTGAAGGAGGCTGCTTCAGAGGTAAATTGAGGAGGTGGATTGACTTCTCTTTGCCTTTCATCTTGAAGGAGAATGTTATAGACATTATCAAGGGATGGTAGATGTTGCATCATCAACAAAATTTCTTCCCAAATCAACATAAACCTCATTCAATTCCATGAGAAACTGATGGACTTTGTCTTCCTCTTTTTCTTTTTGGAGACCCTTTTTAGCATCACAATTGTAAGAATTTGCATGATTGTTGCGCATTATTCCCAATTCATCCCAAATTGTCTTAAATTTGGTGAAATATGAGGCAATATCAAGGGACCCTTGAAAGGTAGAGGCAAGTTACCTTTTTAGTTCAAAAACTTTGGTCCCATTTACACTACCATACCTTTTATTTTATTGTTTCCATATACTTTTAGCTGTCTCGGAGTATTGAACACTTTCGGCTGTATCTGGTGATAATGAGGTTGTTAACCAAGATATCAGTATATTATTACAATGGTCCTATTATTTATAATCAAAAGAAGTTGCAGCAGGTTTAGGACACGAACCATCAATAAATGTAATTTTGTTCCTGATAGACAACGACACTATCATACTGCGTTTCCAACCTCCAAACCCACTCCCCGAAAATGGCACAGGGAGCAGGGACACACCAGGTACATCAGGCGACATAAGGAATAGAGGAGATGTAGGGTCACGAGTGTATGCGGAAGAAGAAGCAAAACCAGTCATGATTACAACAATTAACTCACCAACAAACACTTTACACTGAAATCAGAATCCAACACATGCAAAAGAGAAATGAAAAAACAAGCCTTCTTTGCAACCTGAAGAAGTAAGGCCTTTATATAGTAGAGAAGCTCCAGTGAAGCAATGAAAATCGAGGAAAACCTAGCTTCAAGATACACCGGGAAAACCCTAACTTCAACATAATAGAAATCTCAAACTCCAATCAACACCATAGAGATTCAGTACAATCTACACCGCTAAGTTGAATTAATCAAAGAGAAATAAAGTGTATTTGCTGGAAAACCACAAAAGAATCACGAAATTCTGACGAATACGAATCTTGATAAAAAGAATGGGTAAAATCAAACAGGGGTAACACCACTCGACGTAGATAAACAAGATCTAATGGATTCACTGCTCTGATACCATGACAAACCAATGAAAATAGATCAGAAAGGGGAAGCTCGTTAATGGAAGTTAGGGCTTTCTAGAGAGTTCTTCATCAGAGAAAACAAACGAGGAGAGATAATGAAAATAACTGGCCAACTAAGAGTTGTGGCCTCTTCTATTTGTATCTAGCTTATACAGTGTAAAATTGGCTAACTGCTAAATGAATGACTACTATGCTATATTAACAAAGAATGGCTAACTAGTACAAAAAAGCTAAGTATAAAATTAATAGTCGGGCCAACTTAAGTGTGCTGCTTTGGGCCTGAAGTGGTGCAAGCTGTGGCCCAACAGTTGCATACTACAGATCAGGATATATAGATTTTTGAGCTAATTAACGGGTTTTATTCTGTTCAGAAATGATTTATCAAATAAGAAGCTGTGGTCTATGAATTTTAGCCTTTGAATTTATTTGGTCGAGGATTAGTACTTCGTTGATAAAAAGTATGGTTTGAGAATTGGTAATTCAGTTGTCAATAAAAGATATAGTACTATTTTCCTTTTTTGAAACAAAAAAAAAAAAAAAAGATTTGATTGTATGTCATTAACTTTATGTAAAATATGAGATATCCATATTCTCTTCTTATTCGAACAGAATATAGACCATTTAAAATTTCTTAAATATAATAAAGGTAACAACATAAATCTTCTAATTAAGATCCCATCCCAGTCAAATTTCTGAACTGCTTCCCATAACTTTTGCTGTAAGAATGGTAGGTAAATATGAATCGCATTTTACTTTCCAATAGTGTAATTTACCCAGGTCTTAGCTAAAGATACTATTAAAAGCCTCTTGCATCTTTTACCAAACTACACAGTTTGAAATTAAAGTTGATATATACTTTCATAAGAATGGCCAAGCTTGTAAACTCTGCTCTTTGTTTCCTTCTGATTATTGCAGGTTTGAATTATATATTTTTGATTCTTTTTCTTTTTGAGAATTGAGATTGAGCAAGAGGTAAATCCGTTAATTTGATTGTCTGCCTAAAATAACCCTATTCATATTTACAATGATAAGAAGCGAAGCAAGATCTTTGATTTAAATTTAATTAGTTCAAACCTTTCAGATTTTTAGCACTGAATAATTGTTTTAAATTTAATTAGTTCAAACCTTTAATATTCTTAGCACTGAATGGTTGTTGTCAAAGTGATGGCTTCAAATCTTTATTATTCTAAATTTTAGTGAATCTCACACACACATATATAACACTCCATAATGTAAATATTGAGTTTAGATAAAACTATAGCAAGAGGCTATATCCATCCATGATAATGGTATTTTTACGTTTTTGAGTTATAGTGAACTTTTATTATTCCAGTTACTCGTCATTCAAATCATCATTTTTTAGGTTTTAATAGATTCTAATATCTGAGTAAGTTATATACTATAATGTAAAGAATATTTACATTAATTTTTAGTAATATTTAATCAGTTATCGTATATGTTATTGTTCTATTTTTCCAAATTATCATATCCGATTTGATATAGAGAGTTACTTGTTTTAGGTCAACTTAACCTGACAATATAAATTTTTTAGATTGTCATTGCACAAGGTATAAACCCATAGTAAATACGTAACAAGTTACTATATCTATAGGTAGAGTATGCCATAAACTTATGATGAAACAAAATAACATTTGTTCTTTTCTTTTTTGGCATTGATATAATGAAATGTTGTTCAATTTTTGTTGCAGTTGCGTTGGCAATTACTCAAGTGAATGCACAGAAGAGATGTAGTTTGGTATTGAATCCAACGGGATGTGTCCTTTTTGACTGCAAAAAGGAATGCTTTCAGAAATACAATGGGAATGGACTTTGCTCAAGTTCGGGCACTATTGTTGGCCAATACATTTGCACCTGCATTTATAATTGTACTTGATCAATTCCCTTTGGATGTAACTCTGATTCAAACATACACTTGATTTACGAATGAACATCAATGTGAGAATGTTGTTCTTTATTTATTAAAAGAACTAGTACCACGGTCAAGATTAAAAAATATTAATTGAATTTAATTATGATCAAGCTTGTTTGAACATTAGATCGTATTGTTTTAATAAATTTTAACTGTCATTTTATTTGTCAATATGATATACCCAAAATTAAAATTTCTATTAAATTAAAGTGATTTATATAGTCATTGAATAACTTTTTTATTATGTAGTTTTTAATTATATTTTCTTATATTTAGTATTATTATATTGTTAATAGAAATTTTCATTAGGACAATAATTTGTTTAATATTTTTTTCTGTTCGCTTTCTTTTTTGTAATATAATAGAAGATATATATTTTATTATTCATGAAATATTTTTTTATTTTAAAATTTATTCTATTGTTCTCAATAATATTTTCTGAATTTTAATGAATAAAATCTCTACTAAATTAAAGGGACTTATATATACATCGAACAACTTTTTTGTTCTATATATTATAAATTTATTTTATTATATTATAAATATTTAATATTATTGCAATATTAATAGAAATTTTTATTAGCATACTATTTTGTTTAATTTTTTTCTGCTACTTTATTTTTTATAATATAATATAAGATATATATTTTATTACTCTTGAAATATTTTTTTATTTTAAATTTTATTCTATTGTTCTTACTAATATTTTTAGAGTTTTAATGAATAAAATATTTATTAAATTAAAGGGACTTATATAGTCATCGAATAACTTTTTTGTTATGTATTTTTCTTTATTATATTATCCAATATTTAGTATAATGGTATTGTTAATAAAAAAACTCATTAGCATATTACTTTGTTTAATACACACACACACACACACACACACACACACACACACACACACACACACACACANTATATATATATATATATATATATATATAAAACAATAACAACAATCCAGTAAAATCCCATCAGTGAGATCTGGGGAGGGTAGAGTATATGTAGACCTTACCCCTACCCCAGAGGGCATAGAGAGGTTGTTTTCGGGAGACCCTCGGTTCAGAAACAATAGATCTCTGACAACAAAATTCAAAAAATAATATAAGTAACATGAGAGACAACATATAAATGAAAAAGCAATAACACAAATATT
The DNA here is from genome assembly GCA_005239505.1 of Nicotiana paniculata. Classification (NCBI taxonomy): domain Eukaryota; kingdom Viridiplantae; phylum Streptophyta; class Magnoliopsida; order Solanales; family Solanaceae; genus Nicotiana; species Nicotiana paniculata. The sequence goes on along the minus strand of ML355937.1, from coordinate 11,142 downwards.
ATGCAAAAGTGTGAAACACAACATAAATCACTAACAGTGCTAGACAAAACACTATCATACTCGTCGGTACAAAGAGGAAAATGGGGACAAAGAGGAAAATCGCTCAACTACCCTTTAACCTACAACCCTAATGCTCGACCTCCACACCTTCCTATCATGAGCCATGTCCTCGGAAATCAGGAGTCACACCATGTCCTGTCTAATCACCTCGCCCCAATACTTCTTAGGACGCCCTCTACCTCTTCTCGTACCTGCCAAAGCCAACCGCTCACACCTCTTAACCGGGACATCTAGGCTTCTCCTCTGCACGTGTCCGAACCATCTAAGCCGCGCTTCCCGCATCTTGTCATCCACCGGAGCCACGCCCACCCTCTCCCAAATATCTTAATTCCTAATCTTATCCAGCCTAGTGTGCCCACACATCCATCTCAATATCCTCATTTCTGCTACTTTCATCTTCTGGATATGTGAATTCTTGACTGGACAACACTCAGCCCCATATAATATGGCTGGTCTAACCACCGCTCTATAGAACTTACCTTTGAGTTTTCCTGGCACATTCTTGTCATACAGGACTCCAGATGCTAACCTCCATTTCATCCACCCCACCCCAATACGGTACGTAACATCCCGGTCGATGTCCCCATCTCCCTGGATATATATATATATATATTCCTTGAAGTTTAATTAATAAATTCACTTTTTATTTAAAAAAAAGATAAACGAAAATTTTTGATTAAAAAAAATAAAGAAATTAACCAACCTAAACCAACCATAACCCATGTTTGAGTAGTTAATTTTAGGTAGTTAATTTCTTTGTATTTTTTTTTTTATCATTTTCATATTTTTTTAAAAATAATTTTTAAATCTCCAAATTTGTTTGAGCTTTATCCTAAAATTTGGCACTTGTTAAATTTTAACGTTACACTGGCATCATCACATTGATAGTTTTAGAATTTAAATAAATAAAATATTTATTAAATTAAAGGGACTTATATAGTCATTGAATTCAAAGGTCCTGAAGACTATTGATGCTTACTGTAGAAGTTATGTATGGTCAGGCAACAATGAAATCACCAAGAAATCTCTGGTGGCATGGGATAAAGTTTGTATGCCTAAATCTATGGGAAGTATATGACTTATCAATATGAAACTGTGGAACCAAGCTGCTCAAATTAACATTTGCTGGGATGTTGCTCACAAGCAAGACAGGATGTGGATTAGGTGGATACATACTTACTATATCAAAGGCAAGACATTGTTGGAAGTTAAAACACCAACTCAGGCCAGCTGGATTACTAGGAAGATATTGGAAGCAAAGAATAATTGTGTTTGATAACAGGTAACAAGATTACAAGGAGCCTTATGTTTAAGAATGATGCAAGACCTAAGGCAAGATTTATAATGTGGCTGTGTGAAGACCCGTAAAAATTTTATGGCTAAAAATAATGCCAAGTAGTTTCCCCTGTTGTTATAACTGTAGAAATTCTTAAAACGAACCCTTTTTGAGTAAGAAGTACCCCGGGACTTAAAAGATATGATTTTCCATAATTGCGCAGTCTGCGGTCCATTATGCGATCGCAGATCAGGTATTCACACCACATAGTGGTCGCATACCTGGATAGTTTGCTGTCCATTTTGTGAACAGCTATGCGGCCTAGAATGCGATCGCATTTCACGAACGCGGGCCGCATAGTTGTCGCATTCTTGCACCTTGACTTTTGCAGAGGGAGTTATGCGACGCACTATGCGATCGCATAACAGGTATGCGGACCGCATAATGGTCGCATACCTGGGCAGTCTACTTTTCTTTTTGGCCCATTTGAGGGACAATTATGCGACAGGAATGCGGACCGCATAGCAGGAATGCGATCACATTCCTGACCGCATTTCTGCTTCGGGACTGTTAAATTTCTAATTCTATACCCGACCCCCAGTTCATTAAAACACCTCCCCCTTTCATTTTAAGCTCATTTTATGATAAAATAGAGAGAGGAGAGAGCGGGTTCTAGAGAGATAGAGTTCCATCTTCCTCAATTTGTTTGCCCATCACTACTCAGACCTGAAATTGATCAAGTAGGACACCATTTTATTCACTACAAGAGGTAAACTTCCACCCCATCAACCTTAATCTCCAGATTTTTGTTAAAATAAAACATGGTTAGGTGAGTTCATGGAGATGAGGGTAGGAGCCTTGCATGCATGTAACCAACTAATCATAATCTAGTAAAAGAAAATGGGTTAGAGTAATATTTCACTAAAAAGAGGCCATTCAACCTAAAGGAACACTTAGTGTTTGATAGAGTGATCAAGTGAGTTCAAGACATGATCATTGTTCCTAATTCTAAGTTAAATTATGCCACATTGTGAACTAGATTGAAGGTGCTAGAAGGTCTGATGAATTGTGGTAGAAAGTTTAAGGGGAATTCCGATTCAAGGTATGTATGGCTAACTTTAATATTCGTAGGGTTACCTTGTTGGTGTCCGAGTACACGGTATGAAATTCTTGGTTGAGCATATGTGAATTGTTTGTTGTGCTGTGTCGAGTTGTACGAATTCATTCTCTGGTTTTCTTAAGTCAATTACCATGCTAATTGAGATTATGAATGGTGATTCTTTGTGCTTATTCTACCATGTGTAAAGCTCGTTAAATGTTGAATACATCGGTATGAGAGGACGTGCAGCAAAACGAAAGAAATGATAATGAAATAAAGTGTGGAATGTACCTAAGTGCTAAATGCTGTGTAGTAAATAATGAAAGTAAATATGGGCTGATTTTATTGAGTTAAATGATTGTGGCAACACCATATATGAATTACTGAATGGTAAGGATCATTGTTCCTTGATTTCACATAGTTATTTGTTGATATGAACTTATGTTCTTCATGATAAATATCCTTGTGATATAATTGTTGGTGGTTATTGTTTTGAAATGTGATTGTAAGGTGGGATCGGGTTGCACGCCGCAACACAAAGTAATAAGGGTGGAGAGGTAATAAGGGTGAACTGTGAATGTATGGTGGGATCGGGTTGCGCGCCGCAACACGAAGTAATAAAGGTGGAGAGGTAATAAGGGTGAGATGAGAATGTATGATGTGATCGGGTTACGCGCCGCAACAGATGAATAATTGAAATGAGTAACTGTGGAAATCTCCATTTGTAAATTTCTGTATATCTGTGTGGTACTTGTGTGGTTACCCTGACTGTCTTCCAATTGTGTATTGTGTGATTCTACTTGGAATAAACTTTGTTCATACATGCTCGTACTATTCAATGGTACTAACGTCCCTTTTGCCGGGGGCGCTACATCTTTTATATGGATGTTGTTTGTTCCACAACAGGTAGCTGAGACCGCCGATAGTGGTGTTTCCCTTTCATACCTTCAGCAGATCCGGTGAGCCCCATTTCCTCTCGGGGCTGTGTGTAGTCTATATCATCTTTTTGCATATGTTATGTTATTTAAGGTATAGTCGGGGCCTTGTTGCCGACAAGTATTGTGTAAACCCTTAGTACTCTTAGAGGATCTGTAGACATGATGTGGGTTGTACATATATGTATTTTGGGCGGTAAATGTGTTACTAGTAACCGTGGTCCAAATCGGAATTATTGTATGTTTTGTGATTATCAAATGTTGAAATGATAAAGGATGAAATGAACTCAAGAAGTAAATTCATGTTTAAACTCTAAATTACTAATTCATGTGGAATAAGGTATATTGTAAACACGGGGTAATGCGTTAGGCAGGAAAGGCAATCCATGTCCGCTTTACCGGGATCACCCGGTTAGGCGCCGGTCTCTTCCCTCGATTTTGAGGCGTGAAAAACTTGGTATGAGAGTCTAAGGTATTAAAAGTGTCCTAGGATGTCTCAGAGCCGTGTCTAGTTGAGCCCTTCTTATCCGTGTGTTGTCGACCACATCTATAATTAGGGGGCTGCATGGACATTTAGGAAAATACCCTTTCATTGTTACTATGTATCGTGCGATGAAGTGGAAGGTGAAAAAATCTTCATCTAACTCGTGCATTGTTCCAATTTTCAGTAAATGGCACCCAAGAAGAGAGCCCGACTAGGCCTAGAGGCCAATGCCACCCCAGGAGTGGCCGTGAATTATTTATCTGATGGTGTGGGTGAGAACGATTCCCCGACCCTGAATCTGCCTGAATCTTCCATCGCATGCCAATATATTCCTATTCCTGCTCCAGCGGAGGGTGCTACAGTCCCTCCCACTGATGTTCCTGATTCTTCTTCAGTCCCAGCTTCCGGTCCCGGTATTTCTGATGGGGACCTTAGGGGAGCTATTCAGATGTTGACTCAGCTAGTGGCCTCACAGGCCCAAAGATCACATGCTTCCCCTGCATCCTTTAGCGAGCAATGGGATTCTTCAGGTTCCAGGGTCAACCTGTTTCTATGGTTAGCGAGCAAGACTCTCCGGGTTATGAAGGCTACAAAGACCGAGGGGGTTGAGTTGGCTTCCTATCAGTTAAAGGGAGCAACATATTCGTGGTTTGAGATACGGGAGGGGTCCCGTGGGGAGGGGAGCCCTCCGGCAAAGTGGGATGAGTTTGTTGATGTCTTCATGGATCATTTCTTGCCTGTCGAGACTATGGAAACCCGTGCTACGGAGTTCGAGGTACTTAAGCAGAGCAACATGAATGTGTGGGAGTACCACATGGAGTTCGTACGCCTGTCCAAATATGCCTTCCACATGATGCCGACTTTAGAGGCCAGAGTTCGACGGTTTGTTCAGGGCCTTGGTCCCTTGGTTGTTAATGAAGCTGCTACAGCTGCCTTGCATTCGGATATGAACTATGGGAAGATTTGAGTGTTCTAAAGAGTGCGGAGGCTTCCCCAGATGTTGTAACAGGTAATCTAACTGTTCACTCACATGATGTTTATGCTCTTATTGATCCTGGGTCTTCTATTTCATATATTACTCCATTTATTGCTTCAAGTTTTGGGATAGAACTCGAACATCTTCATGAGCCATTCTCTGTGTCGACTCCGGTTGGTGATTCTATTACGGTTGTGCGAGTCTATAGAAATTGTGTTGTCACAGTGCGTGGTCAGGATACCACGACCGATCTTATTGAGTTAGAAATGGTAGATTTTGACGTAATTATGGGGTTGGATTGGATCTATTCGTGCTTTGATAAAATCGAGTGCCGAACTAGGATTATGAGGCTTGAGTTTCCTAATGAATCAGTTATCGAGTGGGAGGGGAATAATGTTGTCCCAAGAGGTAGATTTATTTCCTACCTTAAAGCCTCAAAGATGATCAGAAAAAGGGTGCATCTACCATTTGGTCTGGGTTGCGGACACCACTTTAGAGGTGCCTGCTCTCGAATCTGTGCCTGTTGTGAATGAATTTCTTGAAGTATTTCCGGGCGAGCTTCCTGGGATTCCACCAAATAGAGAGATTGATTTAGGGATTGATGTATTGCCAGATACGCAGCCAATATCTATTCCACCTTACCGAATGGCGCCAGCAGAATTGAGAGAGTTAAAAGAGCAATTGAAAGATCTATTAGAAAAGGGTTTCATACGGCTAAGTGTGTCGCCTTGGGGCGCACCGGTTCTTTTCATCAGAAAGAAAGACGGATCGCTTCGAATATGTATTGATTATCAACAGCTCAACAAGGTCACCATAAAAAACAAATACCCATTGCCTCGGATAGATGATTTGTTCGATCAGTTGCAAGGTGCTAGGTTCTTCTCGAAGATTGATTTGCGGTCCGGGTATCACCAGTTAAGGATCAAGGAGCAGGATATTCCTAAGACTTCCTTCAGGACTCGATATGGGCACTTTGAATTTCTGGTAATGTCTTTTGGGCTAACCAACGCCCCAACCACTTTTATGGATCTTATGAATCGGGTTTTCAAACCGTTTATTGACTCCTTTGTGATTGTCTTCATTGACGACATCTTGGTTTATTCGTGAAGTCAGAAAGATCATGCTACTCACCTCAGGGCAGTTCTGCAGACTCTTCATCAGCACCAGTTGTATGAAAGTTTTCAAAATGTGAATTTTGGCTAGAATCAGTCGCCTTGTTGGGCCATGTTGTTTCCAGGGAAGGGATTCGGGTTGATCCCCAAAAGATTGCAGCGGTAAAGGATTGGCCTAGACCAACGACCCCGATAGAGATTCGTAATTTCTTGGGTTTGGCTGGGTATTATCAGAGGTTCGTTGAGGGATTTTCTAACCTCGCCTCCCCATTGACTAAGCTGACACAGAAGGCGGTTAAGTTCCAGTGGTCCGATGCTTGTGAAAAGAGTTTTTCGGAATTGAAATTGAGATTGACTACGACGCCAATGTTGACCTTGCCAGAAGGTTCGGAAGGGTTTGTGGTGTATTGTGATGCTTCAAGGGTTGGTTTGGGGTGTGTATTGATGCAATGTGGTAAAGTAATAGCATATGCTTCTAGGCAGCTCAAGAATCACGAGAAGAATTATCCGATGCATGATTTGGAGCTCGCAGCGGTTGTATTTGCATTAAAAATCTGGCGGCATTATCTTTATGGGGTCCATGTGGACATGTTCTCAGACCACAAGAGTCTTCAATATTTATTCAAACAAAACGAGTTGAACTTAAGGCAGCGGAGGTGGTTAGAATTGCTCAAGGATTATGATATGAATATTTTTTACCATCCAGGAAAGGCGAATGTGGTAGCCGGCGCTCTTAGTAGGAAGTCCATGGGTATCTTGTCTCATTTGGAAGCAGGTCAGAGGCCTTTGGCTCGGGAGGTTTATCAGTTGGCCAATCTGGGGGTCTGTCTTTCGACCTCAGACGAAGGGGATGTCGTGGTGCGTAATGGGGCAGAATCTTTACTTGTAACAGAAATCAAGGAAAAACAATTCAGAGATCCAGCATTGGTACAGTTGAGAGAGGAAATTCTGAATCATAAGACTACAACATTTTCATTCGGCAAGGATGACGGCGTTTTGCGGTGCCAAGGAGGGCTATGCGTTCTGGACGTGGATGATCTTCGGGAAAGGGTAATGGCAGAGGCTCACAATTCTAGGTATTCAGTACACCGAGGTTCTACGAAGATGTATCATAATCTCAAAGAGATTTATTGGTGGAATGGTATGAAAAGAGGTGTGGCGGACTTTGTGGCTAGGTGTCCGAATTGTCAGCAAGTGAAGGACGAGCATCAGAGGCCCGGTGGGTTGACGCAGCTTATGGAAATACCAATATGTATATGGGAGATGATCAATATGGAATTTGTGGTGGGGTTACCTCGCACTCCATGTAGGTTCGACTCAGTTTGGGTAATAGTGGATCGGCTCACGAAGTCGGCGCACTTCTTGCCAGTCAAGTCCACCGATACTACAGAACAATACGCTCAGTTATATATCAAGGAAATAGTTAGGCTCCATGGAACTCTAGTATCTATTATCTCGGATCGAGGGACCCAGTTCAAAGCTAACTTTTGGAAGAAGTTTCAGCAAGGTTTGGGTACGTAGGTAAATCTCAGCACAACCTTCCATCCACAGAATGATGGGCAGGCAGAGTGGACCATTCAGATGCCTGAAGATATGTTACGGGTTTGTGTATTAGATTTCAAGGGTAGCTTGGATGATCACTTACCGCTTATAGAATTTGCTTATATACAGTTTCCGTGCTAGTATTGAGATGGCCCCATTTGAGGCGTTGTACGGAAGGAGGTGTAGGTCTCCGATTGGATGGTTCGAGGTTGGCGAGGCGGAACTGTTAGGACCGGATCTTGTGCACCAAGCTATGGAAAAAGTTAAGGTCATTCAGGAAAGGATGAAAACTGCTCAGAGTCGTCATAAATCATATGCGGACGTTCATCGAAGAGACTTGGAGTTTTAAGTGGATGACTGGGTATTCTTGAAGATGTCCCCCATGAAAGGAGTAATGCGGTTTGTGAAGAAAGGGAAATTGAGCCCAAGGTATGTCGGGCCATATAGGATTTCTCAAAGCATAGGACAGGTGGGTTATAGGCTGGAATTGCCCCCTAAGATGTCATTAGTACACCCACTGTTTCATGTGTCCATGTTGAAGAAGGTGATTAGGGATCCATCCACCATTGTGCCGGTTGATACGGTTGAAATTAATGAAGGATTGTTATATGAAGAGGTTCCAGTTGTTGTTCTTGATAGGCAAGTCTGCAGGCTGAGGAACAAAGAGATTGCTTCGGTTAAAGTATTATGGCAAAGTCAATAAGTCGAAGAAGCCACATGGGAAACGAAAATGAAATGAAAGAGAAATATCCCCACTTGTTTGAATAAGTCCGGTAGTTGTTTTGAAAGTTGTCACTCCTAAGAAAGTATACATTGTGTTAAATTTTATGCAAGAACACTCCACTCCCCTAATTACCCCACTATTGTGACTCCTCAGATTTTGTGCCATAAATGTATAGGTTGTTGTGGTTAGTTGGATTTTGTGCAACTCATTGAAATAGCTGAATTATGAGCAACTCATTGTAATAGTTGAATTATGTGCAAATTTGTGGAATTAACCGAACTATGTGAGGCTTGTGGGAGTAATTGAATTATATGTAGCTTGTTGAAATGACCGGATTATGTGCAAGTTGATAGAGTAATTGGTAATGTGTGGAATTAGTTAAACATGTGTTTTGGGGGCTCTCTGATAGGTAGATAGGCCTAATTACAAAGGAAACTCTGGCGAAATTTTCATGAAATATCGGAGTTAGTAAAAATTTAGGGGGGGGGGAGGTTGGCTTATTTTGTGTTTTCCTACTCTAGTGATTCCCCGATCCTCATTCGAGGACGAATGATATTAAGTGGGGGAGAAAGACCCGTAAAATTTTATGGCTAAAAATAATGCCCAAATAGGTCCCCGTGTTGTTATAACTATAGAAAATTTTAAAACGGACCCTTTTTGAGTAAGAAGTACCCCGAGACTTAAAAGATATGATTTTCTCGAATGGCGTAGGTGCGGTCCTCTATGCGATTGCAGATCAGGTATGCGGACCCCATGGTGGTCGCATACCTGGACAGTTTTCTGTCCATTTTGAGGATAGCTATGCGCCCTAGAATGCGATCGCATTTCACGAATGCGGGCCGCATAGTTGTCGCATTCTTCCACCTTGACTTTTGCGGAGGGAGTTCTGCGACGCACTATGGATCGCATAACAAGTATGCGGACCGCATAGTGGTCGCATACCTGGGCAGTCTACTTTTTTTTGGCCCATTTGAGGGCCAATTATGCGAGAGGAATGCAGACTGTATAGCAGGAATGCGATTGTATTCCTGACCGCATTTCTGTTTTGGGACTGTTAAATTTCTAATTCTATACCCGATCCCCAGTTCATTAAAACACCTCCCCCTTTCATTTTAAGCTCATTTTATGATAAAATAGAGAGAGGATAGAGTGGGTTCTAGAGATAGAGAGTTCCATCTTCCTCAATTTGTTTCCCCATCACTACTCAGACCTGGAATTGATTAAGTAGGACATAATTTTCTTCACTACAAGAGGTAAGCTTCTACACCATCAACCTTAATTTCCAGATTTTTGTTAAAATAAAATATGGTTAGGTGAGTTCATGGGGATGAGGGTAGGAGCCTTGCATGAATATGACCAACTAATCATAATCTAGTAAAAGGAAATGGGTTAGAGTAATCTTTCACTAAAAAGTGGTCATTCAACCTAAAGGAACACTTAGTGTTTGATAGAATGATCAAGTAAGTTCAAGACATGATCATTGTTCCTAATTCTAAGTTAAATTAGGCCACATTGTGAACTAGATTGAAGGTGCTAGAAGGTCTGGTGAATTGTGGTAGAAAGTTTAAGGGGAATTCCGATTCAAGGTATGTATGACTAACTTTAATCTTTGTAGAGTTACCTTGTTGGTCTCCGAGTACACTGTATGAAATTCTTGGTTGAGCATATGTCAATTGTTTGTCCTGCTGTGTCGAGTTGTATGAATTAATTCTCTGGTTTTCTTAAGTCAATTACCATGCTAATTGAGATTATGAAGGGTGATTCTTTGTGCTTATTCTACCACGTGTAAATCTCGTTAAATGTTGAATACATCGGTATGAGAGGACGTGCGGCAAAATGAAAGAAATGATAATGAAATAAAGTGTGGAATGTACCTAAGTGCTAAATGTTGTGTAGTAAATAATGAAAGTAAATATGGACTGATCTTATTGAGTTAAATGATTGTGGCAACACCATATATGAATTACTGATTGGTAAGGATCATCGTGCCTTGATTTCACATAGTTATTGGTTGATATGAACTTATGTTCTTCATGATAAACATCCTTGTGATATAATTATTGATGGTTGTTGTAGTGAAATGTGATTGTAAGGTGGGATCGGGTTGCACGCCGCAATACGAAGTAATAAGGGTGGAGAGGTAATAAGGGTGAACTGTGAATGTACGGTGGGATCGGGTTGCGCGCCGCAACACGAAGTAATAAGGGTGGAGAGGTAATAAGGGTGAGATGAGAATGTACGGTGGGATAGGGTTGCGCACAGCAACAGATGAATATTTGAAATGAGTAACTGTGGAAATCTCCATTTGTAACTTTCGGTATATCTGTGTGGTACTTGTGTGGTTAACCTGACTGTCTTCCAATTGTGTATTGTGTGATTCTAATTGGAATAAACTTTGTTCATACATGTTAGTACTATTTAATGGTACTAACGTCCCTTTTGCCGGGGCGCTACATCTTTTATATGGATATAGGTGGTTCCACAGTAGGTAGCTCAGACTGCCGATAGTGGTGTTTCTCCTTTGTACCTTCAACAGATCCAGTGAGCCCCATTTCCTCTCGAGGCCGTGTGTAGTCTACATCATCTTTTTGCATATGTTATGTCATTTAAGGTATAGCCGGGGCCTTATTTCCGGCAAGGATTGTGTAAACCCTTAGTACTCTTAGAGGCTCCGTAGACATGATGTGGGTTGTACATATATGTAGTTTGGGCGGTAAATGTGTTACTAGTAATCGTGGTCCAAATCGGAATTATTGTATGTTTTGTGATTATCAAATGAAATGATAAAGGATGAAATGAACTCAAGACGTAAATTCATGTTTAAACTCTAAATTGCTAATTCATGTGGAAAGGTATATTGTAAACACGGGGTGTGAACAACTATTTTTGACCACACCAAAATTCTATACTATTTTTTTTTGCTAAAAATATTAA
>MDKI01282809.1:0-25751 GCA_005239505.1 Nicotiana paniculata | reverse complement strand
ACTGATAAAATGAGGGTTGGGGGGGGGGAGTGTTTGGACAGTTTAATAGTAAGGGCCAAGGGAGTTCCCAGCCATTTGATCTATTTTGATCAACGGATGGGATTCATTCCTTAGGAAAAATGGGGTCGTTTGGGTAGTGTAGGGGGCAGGCCGGGTTTGGTTAGTTGGGCTGGGTATGGGTGAAGGCATTTTGGGCCTGGGAAATTCTAGCCCAGGTCTATTTTAGGCTTCCAAATCTTAAACTAATTTTAATTAATTAGATTAAGACTAAAATGAAGCAATTAATTATAGACTAATTTTGTTGTTCAATTATAAATTTATTCATTAAACTCACACCATTAAATTTACCCCTAATCATTTCAAAAGGCAATTTTCACAATTTTGTTGAAAGAAATAATTAAATTAATACAAAAAATGAACATTAATCGACTTTATGTCAAATAATTATATTTATTTAGATGTTAATTAAGGTTATGTGCTTAATCACGCCATTCTAAATTATTTATGGATTTAAATGATCAATTATGGCTACATAATGTAAAATAAATTTGTAAATAGCATTAAAATTCAACAAAATCCGTAAAACTAATTAATTTAGTGAGATTTTGTAGGATTATACAATAGGTAAAAATCACGTGTTCACAATCCCGGAGGGAAACCCTCGAAGAAATTCATTCTCGGGGTTTTTACCTTGCCGAGGAAATTGCTCGAGCCAAAGAATTTGAAGCTGAAGCCAGGCAGCTCGGACCCTCAGATGATGAGGTTGATGACAAAGAGGGCAGTCGAGGCGGTTCCTATGGGGGGCCTGAAGAAGAAATTGTTCCTGAAGAAGCTGAAGTCAATCCTGAGGGGGCTATCCCCGATCGTAGTTAGATTTTAATTTCTCTTCTTTTTGTAAGGCCTTGACTGGCCTCTTGTACATATATTTTGATATATAATAGAGAAACCTTTCTTCGAATGCCTTCATATGCTTTTTGTATTTATTGAAAACGTTGAAAATTCTTATTGCTGTGGTCTTACTAACTTTAGTTCGAAGCCAAAGTAAACCTTTAAGTTTTTCGTTTATGTGAGGGTAAGTCCCCGAGTTCGGAAATTTGTTCGGGACTTATCTCGGGGGTGGCTTGATCGAACCCATAGATGTATTAGTTTTGTAACCAAGTTCGAATGAATCATGAACTTAGGATAAAGTAAATCCTTAGGTTTTCATCAAATGACGGGTGAGTATTCGGCTTACAGTAATATAATTCTTAGGGTTTTTGACGAATCCTCGAGCTTTATTTGAGCTCGGAATAGCAGAATCCTTGGTTCCGAATCGAGTGAGAACAATGTCTCTAACTCTAATTGTATTGGTCCTTAGGCTCTTTAGATTGGCCCTTGGGCTCTTTATATTAGGCCGATTCGGCCTTGCCTTAGCATATGTTTTTTATACCCATTGGATTTTTTTGACGGTCCCATGATCGGAAACCTATGTTTTTTGTGTCTTAACGTGTTTGGCCTATATATCGAGAGGTGCCTCTTTGAGGTCTTATGATTTAAAACTTAGATAGCTCGAGTACGCAGTCCTCGAGTGTTCGAAGTATGCTTGTACTTGGCTCTTGAGCCATTTTTCACAAGTGTTAGTTTTGCACTATAGATCAGAATCATAAGTACATGATTCGTATAGTAGAGAATTTACTTCGAAACACGAGATGTTCAAGAAAAGAGAATGCTTATTTGAATAATTTATACATACTTACATGTTTTGTTGCCGGGACTCGGCTAATCTATATGGACATGGTTCATTCGACCGTTTGGCCAATTACAAAATTTTTCCTATCGAGACCCGTTGACACGAGGTACATTTCTCGAATATGTAACATCCGAGGATGATGCCCCCCAATATTCGAGGTTGATTGCAAAGAAGCCTTGGATACTGTTGAATTGCCCCCAGGTAGCACATAATTGTTGCCTCGTTAAAAACCTTGCCGGAAAACCCATTTGGGATAAAAATAAATCCAAGGGAAAAAGAATGTAACGCGTACTTTAAAACCTCAGGTCTCGATATCTTAAGTCGAATTCCTGAAATGAGTTAGTTTTGAATATCTAAGTAAATGAAAGAAAAGGGAAAGTCATACCTTAGCAATAGTATCGCTTAAGAAGTGATATGTTCCAGTTATTCGAAAATGGTTCGCCGCTCATTATTCCGAGTTTGTAAGATCCTTTCTCGACTTTGTCGAGGATTTGGTAGGGTCCTTCCCATAGGACCGAGTTTCCCTTCATTAGGGTCTCAAGTGTTGGTGGTGACTTTTCTTAGGACTAAGTCTCTGACTCTGAAATGTCAAAGATTTGTTCTTCTGTTGTAGTACCTTTCGATTCGTTGCTTTTGTGCTGCCATTCGAACGAGTGCAACTTCTCATTTTTCATATAACAACTCAAGGCTGGTATTCATGGCCTCGCGGTTCTATTCCTCTGTTGCATGTCGAAACCTGGCGTTGGGCTCTCCGACTTCGACCGATATCAAGGCATCAGATCCATATACTAAGGAAAATGGAGTTGCTCCTATACTGGACTTCGATGTCGTTCGATATGCCCATAGGACCTCGGGCAACATTTTCCTCCACTTCCCTTTGGATTTGTTTAGCCTTGTCTTCATATTTTGGATGATAGTCTTGTTCGTTGATTCAATTTTCCCGATCCTACTAGGGTGATACAGTGTCGATAATATCCATTTATTTTGTGATCTTCGAGGAATTTGTTACTTTGCTGCCGATGAACTGTTTTCCATTATCACATACTATTTCCACGGGTATCCTCAATCGACATGCGATGTGATCCCATATGAAATCTATTACTTCTCTTTCCCTGATTTTCTCGAAGGCCTGTGCTTCAACCCATTTAGATAAATAGTCAGTATAAACAAAATGAACTTAGCTTTACATGGGGCCAATGGAATAGGACCGACGATATCCATTCCCCATTTCATGAATGACTATGGGGATAAGACCGAATGAAGTTGTTCGCTGGGATGGTGGGTCATCGATGCACCTTTGACATTTATCGCATCTTCGAACGAAATATTTAGACTTTTTTCCCATGCTATCCCAATAATATCCTGCTCTAACGACCTTTCGAACTAGTGACTCGGCTCCAGAATGGTTCCCACAAGTGCCTTCGTGGATTTCTCACAAAACATAGTCGGTATCTCCCACTCCCAAGAATACTGCCAATGATACATCAAATGTTCTCCTCTATAATGTTCCGTCTTTGTCTAATGTGAAACGAGCCACTTTAGTCCGTAAGACCCTCGACTCTTTGGGATCCGACGGTAGCTTCTCGTTCTTCAAGTAATCGATATATTTGTTGTTGATACCTAATTTTTCCTCAAATTATTTTTAACTTGCATATATACCTTCAAAATCAGGTTTCCATAACAATTGGTATTCTTCTATAATTTTAATATATTTTATTAATTTATTTTAATTCATCCAGTGTTTTCATTTCTAATAATTAGTTATAAATTGCATTACAAATGATTTAAAAAAAACATTTCTTGATTTAATATATCATTTTTAGTCCTACTAAGACCACATTATTTCACAATTAGCCAAATTGACACTCTTTGGCTATGATTACAGTAACTTTGAAATTATAGTCCAATCATATGTTTTATACTTTTTTTACTCAATAATTAGTCATTCATGTTTTAAATACTAATTAATCATTTTGATTTACTCTATTAAGCATCAATTTCATTTTTTATAATTATTAGCCATTTTTATAAATTATTCATCTATTTTATGGGGTATTTAATAATTAGCCAGTTTTATTCTTAATTCGGACCCCTAACCCAATTAATTAGCCCACTTACCCAACCCAAACCTAAGATCCTACCCGGCCCAATCCCTCATTCGATCTGAGCCATTGACTAATTCAAATCAACGGCCCAGATTAACCCTTTCCATATTAATTCCTAAAGACTACCCCCCTCCCGTTTCATTTCCCGTCTCACTTCTCACCTACCTCTCTGAATGCTCTCACCTCTCTCTAGAACCTTCATCCCTGAGCTCTGTCTCTCCCTTCTCCGGCCACCTCCTCACTGGAAACCATGGAGGTTCCGCCTCTGACCAGCCTTGTGGCTCCATCCTTCACACCTGTGTCACCGTTTGAGGCTCTCAAGTGAGCCAAAACGTTCAACTCACCTCTCCGGTCTCATGCCATCTTTCTGGACATCTATGGCCGTTCGAGTAAGGTATTTACATTTTCCGGCCAAAGGCCGATAATATCTTTGAGTTTTCTTCTTCCTTTCTGGGTTCTTTTGGAAACCCTAACTTTGAAGCCTCCGATTTCTTTAGATCTGTAACAGATCTGTGTATATCATGAGGTTTTTACATGTTTTCTTCAAATATCTTCCCGTTTCCTAAAATGATTCTTCACTTTTCAAAACTAGGGTTTCAAGATCCTTTTTAAAAAATAGTTTTTTCCTAATTTCCTAGCATTATCTTGTGATTTTTACCATGTTTAAACATCATCTGAGCTTTTTCCTTTGTTCGATTCCTTTGTTGTTAAAACCCCAAATTTCTGGGTTCAATCTGTGAGTCCGAGTTTATTTTGCAGTATTATTTACCTGTTCTAGCATGCTACTGTACTTTCGTGTATATTCTATGTGTTCTTGTGATTTCTTGCTCTATAATCACTGTTAGGGTTTCTAATTCTTTGTTGCTTATGCCTAAACCATGCTTGTCTAACTGGTTCCTTTAATTACCTGCTATTTTTTGGGATGAATCCTTAATTTCATGATTAGGATTTTTGATTTTTGCTTAGTATATGATATTCCGTTCAAATCAATACCGTTTTAGCATTTTTGAATCTCTGAATAAGTATGTTTAGTGCTTTATTGATTTTTCACATCATAATCTTTATTGATTTTCGAGTATTTCCCTAAAATTGTGATATTTTACTTTGAGTAATACTGATTGCCTGACTTTGAGTGTTTCCTTATTTGTGTGATATTTTTCTTAATTGATACTGATTCCCTGTGATTGGAACCTCATTCGAGGGATCTCTTACTGATTTCCAGAATTAAACTATATTCTGCCTTATTTCTAAGAATAAACCTGTTGTCAAATATTATATACTTTCCTTAATTGGTATATTTTCTACTTAGACTCAATCATATGCTCTATACTTTTACTACCCCTTATATGGTAAAATCACTCTTTCTCAACTGATTTTCTTTCCTTGATTATCCCTGTTGGTATCCGTTTGAGATGTGACTCCTTGATTAAAGGGAGTACTTGTATTAATTAGATTCTAATTGTGATTACTTCCATAATTATGCGAAAACTTTATTTGTTACCTTATTTTTTTGCCTATTTTCAAAACTATAAGTACTCTACTCTCTCATTAGCATAAGACACGAACAAGAAAATACTGTTCTGAACTCTCTTACACACACAGAGACACAAGCATACTCATTGCTCTCTCTCTCTCTTACTTTCCTACACACCCTCTCTTATTGACTACTGGCTACTTAGTCGGATGAAAGCCAAGACTGAGTAACTTACTACTGCTCTACTTGTTTTACTGTTTTCTTGCTCTGCACACTACTGTCCTATTGCTCTACTTCTCTACACACTACTGTTCTATTCTCTCGATCTTGACTGGTATGTCTTCTATTTGATTTACAACATGCAAAACAACATGTTTATGTTCGTATTGCATTTTCTCTTATTCCTTTTGTGCTTTTACTTGTGGTTCTACTGTTTACCCTGTAATTAGCATGTCTATTTTCACTTTACTAGTATGATTGTTAAGCTGTCCTATCCTCCCTTAGATTCAGCGTGTTATCTCCCTTAGCACCCCCTTCAATCTGATTCTGTTAGTTTCTGGACTGAACCTCTTTATGAAGAAACTATTTTTGTGGTTGTTCAGTACTGTAATAATACCTTAGTACTTCTCTGGTGCTAACTTGTATAGAAATCTATACCTATGTGTGTCATACTTGTCCCCTACCCCTCAGTCCCTACTTGTGGGTGTTAAACTGATTTGGTTCTTGTTTCTTGCTCTATGTGTACTGTTCTGATCCTGAGACTCTGATTGTCTTGCCCTCTTCCCTTTCAAACTATTTTCACTGAGTAACACTCTTCTATTGTTCTTCAAAACTTATTTCAAACAAGTTATTTTCAAAAGCTGTTTTCCTACTTGATCTTTCAAAACTATATGAAGCACTCCCACTATACTCTTAGACATTAGGTTCTGCCCCTCTTGTGTGAGCATTGCCTTGGGATCCTTGATCTCCCTCTGAACTTTGACACAAAAGAGCTGGCCTTTCCACAGTGCACTTACTCCATCTTGGCTATGAAATCTGGGTGTGAGCACTGCCCGGGATCCTTTGAGATCCTTAGGGAACTTTGACACACCTGGATCATGTGAAAGGTTGTGAATAGAATGGAAATGAGGCATTCTGGGCCTATCAGTAGGCTTCCCTATAGTATAAATTCTTCTTTTCATTATTCAGTTATGTAATTCATGCAAATAGCCTGTAATAATTGTTGTAAACAACTCTTTGGGGACGGATAATGAAAAGGGAAAGGGGTAAATATGCATGCTATAGCTATTAAAGGGTAGAAACCATGCTATTAGGTTTACATTCCTTATTTGCGCTATAGAAATCATGTTTACGATCAACATGTGCAAAGCATATCATGCATTAGAAATCATGCTATTTAGGCTTTATGAACACTGTTTCAGCATCTTGTTTCCGTACTGTCATTCATCACTTAGAAAATTTTTGTGGTAGGGTAAATAATGTTAATAATTGGTATCTTCTACAATCATGTTTCATATTTCTATGCGCACTTAGAAATCCTGTCCCTAGGATAACACTAATAAACTGTACTCTTGCATATTCTGAAATCGTGCGCAATACTGTGAGCATTTAGAAATCCTGCTTAGAATTCTGCATCCCTACCTGTGCATTAGATACCATGTTTTAGGATTTCATTCATACTCGCTTAACAACACCTAGTCTAAATACTGGTGCATGTAAAAGGTATAAAACAACTTCACTCAGTTTCTCTAAAGTGTCTGACAACAATTCTGTGTTCTGAACAACCTAGAACAGCATGTGTAGGTAATAATTTGCAACAGTCCCTCTAACAACAATTAGTATACACTGTCCCCCGCCTAGGCAAGCCTTAGGTGATTAAATTGCTAAAATTGGAAATCTGCCTCTTTGTTATTATTATTTAGATACCATGTTTTAGGATCTGAATCAAAAGACTTTAACTGTGTTTGAGTCATGCTGCTTATTTTCCTTATCTGTGGAGGTACTTGAGCCTTTTTCCTATTTATATGTTTATCCCCCTTAATTGCATTCCTATATGTTTCTTGTTTGTCGCTTAGTGTTTTGCCTTTAAACATGAGGGTCTGCCTAGAATCTTCCTTTAGGATATGAGTCCTAATTTCCTCTGGGACCGATAGGAAGGGACGGGTAACAACATGCAATAGAGGTCTAGAACAACACTCGATTTAGTTACTTTCACGGGGTGGTAAATGGTAGAATATGGATATGATGACCGGTGCGCTAATACTATGTGTAGCCCCTCTTCGAGGAGTGATTAACGGGTATTGCATTGATGTGATCCATATTATTATAAACCTAGGATATCCTTTATATGCTTAGATCATAATCCTTTCAAAATCTAACCTTCTTTACTATTTTCAAACATCTGCCTGCTTAAGACTTAAATCCCCTCTTATTTGAGCCTTTATTTTTTTATTTGCTAATTGTACAAATTCACAAAAGCTGTTTGGCCGGGAGCCACACTTGTGGATCGTGAGGGGTTCTTAACACCTTCCCCTTAGGATAATTTCAAGCCCTTACCCTATATCTGGTTAACAACGTAGTTGTAAATGAACCCCTTTGGTGTCCTAACGCTCCTTTGAAAATCGTTAGGTGGCGACTCTCAAAAACACAAACCCCTTTCCCAAAAGAAAAGAGTTGTCTCGACCGAATGTCGTAAACCCGATCTCCGTGAGGAAAGAGGGGGCGCGACAACATGGCGACTCTGCTGAGGATTATAGGCTTTTACTATTATAAACCACTTTGTGAATTTGCCCGAGTATGCTTTGTTTGATATTTTGCACCCTTTCCTTTTTCCCCCTCTATGCGCAATTAATTGTTTTTCGAATATTTATTCCTTCCAAAAGGCAAAAATGTCATATTTCTTTGTTTTCCTTTGTAACCGCTTTAAATTATAAACTACTGTATTTACTGCTTTCCTAACGTGCAAATACATGACAACATGTTTTTAATGCTTATTTATTATTGCATAATCATGCTCAACGTTCATACTCCACTCGTGCCAAATAAAATACTATAGCAACGCTTGATGAGTGGTTGTGATCTTCCTATATTATTACCCCCTAAATTCGAAAAGGCTTATTTGCGATAAAACTAGTCGATCAGCAGCGCAGTCGACAGTTTCGTGCCTTTACCCCTTGAGTTGTCCGCTCGAGGGTACCAGTCTAAAACCCCATAGAAACCTTACTCCGTTATGTTGTTTCATGCATCATGGTCAAACCTAACCAGGCTAAAGTGTGTCCGCACGATAGCTTTTAAGATTGCCTTATCCAAAAGTCCACTGGGTTTCCCTAAACCCAAAAGAACACCATCACGTTCTGTGCATTTATTTGGAGAACTAAATGCTTTATGCTAATTGTTGATGTTAAATAGTCGAGTCTGGTGGGGGTAAGGGCCTAACCTTGTTTGCCTTACAGAAAAATGAGGCACGAAGTCCCCAGATTCGGCATGGTGTCCAATATCCATCCTAGATTGCTAAGTTGGTGGGAAGATTTACATTCTAGTGACAAAACTCTCGTAAAAAAATACTTGGGCAATCTACCATCTCTCCTAGAAATCCAGCCTAACATCATGATAATAGAGGCTGCAATCCTGTTATGAGATTGTGAAAGGTCTGTGTTCCGCTTTGGGGAGGTTGAAATGACACCTTTGCTGGAGGAATTAGGAGGACTGGCTGGACCAGTATGGGAAACCCCGGGGTTGCTAATGCCTGAGAACCGCACAGGCAAAAGTTTCCTCAAATTGATGGGTCTGAAGAAGAATGCAGAACTGGCATGTTTAAAGAAGTCATACATCCCTTTTGACTACTTGTACGAAAGGTACGGTCACAACAAATCATACCATACCTACCACGACGAGTTTGCCATCACATCCTTAGGACACATCCATCATAGAGTATTCGTCTTCATGTTTTGCTTCTTGGGTGTGATTGTGTTTCTAATAAAGAAAGAGAGAATCCACACTAGACTGGTCATGGTAACCAAGACACTAATGGAAGGAATTGGTGGGCAAAACTTCAGCATTGTGCCTATGATCATTGCAAACGTATATCGAGCCTTGGAAAAGTGTCAACGGGGGGCAAGACACTTCGAAGGCTGCAACCTACTACTTCATCTTTGGCTCATGGAACATATCCAAAAGGGCGAATACCGATAAGAAGTTCATCGAAGAGTTTGGATGACCACATCGCTTTCCACCATCCAAAGCGAATGAATTACATCCCCGACATGTTTGCTCAGCCTGAGAACGCCAAAGGATGGGTCGAGCTCTTTGATAATCTAACTGAAGAACATGTTCGATGGATGTTCGAGTGGTTTCTGACAGAGGAGTTCATCGCCCGTTCCAGAGATGCACCGTTCCTAAAACTAATTGGTCTAAGAGGAACATACCCTTACGTCCCTCTTCGAGTTATGAGGCAAGCGGGTAGGAAGCAAGTCATACCCAGGGTTGACAAGATGAGCCATCTTCGAGCTGACTTCCAAAATGACGATAGTCCTCGCAAGTGCCAAGCCCAGAACATGTGGCACTGCAAGATTGTCATGGAGAAGGATACCACCGAGCCAAACAGATATCATGACGGTTGTACCCCTTTCTATCCTGGTTGGTTGGCAGAAAATTGGAGTGGTCTGAGCGAGCCAGGGTTCGTTCAGGGCCACAGGGTTATAGATGAAAAGGCCGAGGCACAAGTCAAATACAACCAGCTACGCAAGAGGATCCGTGAGTGTGAGGATGAGCACCACGAAATACATGAGTCTAGCAAGAAACTGATCGAGGAATGGAAAGATATGGCTATCAGTACCTACAAAAGGTTAGGGTATTTGGAGCGAGGCATAGTGGAGCTGGAGGAAAAATTTCTCAAAAGGATTGAAGACTTTCAAAAGACTGAAGGGACCGAAGGAGGACATCTAGCCAGAGCATACCTGTTTCTGGGACTTCGCGAGTTGGGGAAACTGTATGAGGGAAGGAAGAATGCCGAGTCTGGGGAAGGTCCTTCTAGGACCAAGTAGATAGGAATGTCTTTCTTTTACCTTATTAATTCTTATCAATAAAATGAGGAATTTAGCATCTTAAGCTCTCCAAATAAATTTGTCGCTAGGCCTACCTCGGGCACAAAAGAGGTCCCTAAATTAGGACGCGCTTTACATTCCCGCACTATGTGTTTAAATACCGCAATACTTTTCATAATCCTCACTTACTTGGCTACCTTTTGTTTTTATTTTTTTCTTTATTTATTTATTCCCCTCCCCAAAGGTTAGTTCGTGCACTCTGGCATCAACATCCTATCTTACAAGATCCAGGGGCCCTCCACCCTCTCCTCCTCTTGGTCCTCCTAAAGGAAAGAACAAAGGCAAAAAGAAAATGAAAGATTCAGGCAACAGCAGAAACGAGAATGTGGTTGAACGGGTAGAGGCCACTGATGGCCAAGGTATTCGGATTCAGAATGAAACTGTGTCACAACTGGAACGGAAGTTGTCAAAGTTTCAAGAAGAGCTTGATCAAGTTCGGAATCTGGCAAACCTGTCATTCTCCCTCAACGTCCCAGACGTCAACATCCAGAATCCTACACCTCCTCAAAACATCCCAAAGCAGCAAAATCATCCCGCAACTCATTATCACAACACCCCACCAAAGAACCAAACTCTTCCAGCGCAATGCAATGCCTGCCACACTCCAAATAACACTCCACTGCTTATTCGTGAACCTCAGAACTCCACAAATGACCATTTCCACACTCATGCGCCAGGCTACCATAACAATCCACTCCCCTATCACATACACACCTCACTCTGACGAAAAATACCTGCTTATCAAGAACTTGGTCGAGGAACTTAGGAAGCTGACCAGCCAGGTTCAAGGTGTCGAGGGAATCAAAGGAGTCGAAGGGTTGAACTATGAAGACCTCTGCATATAGCCCGATGTCAAACTACCTGAGGTATACAAACCTCCTAAGTTTTGAAATGTTTGATGGTACAGGTGATCCAAGGGTCCATCCGAGAACTTATTGTGACAAGCTGGTTGGAGTAGGGAAGGATGAAAGGATCCGCATGAAGCTGTTCATGAGGAGCTTGAAAGGAGATGCTGTCTTGGTACATCATCCAAGTTCCCAAGAAATGGTCAAATTGGGTGAGCATGGCATCTGACTTTATGGACAGATTCAGGTTCAACATAGAGAACGCACAGACGTGTTCTATATTCAAAATTTGAAGAAGAAGCCCATGGAGACATTTCGTGAGTACGCTACTCGTTGGAGGTCTGAAGCTGCCAAGGTCATGCCCGCATTAGAAGAGGAACAAATGAACAAGTTCTTTGTCCGGGCTCAGGACCCGCAGTACTATGAACAATTGATGATGATCAAGAACCACAAATTCTCTGATATTATCAAGCTGGGGGAGAGAATCTAAGAGGGTATTAAAAGTGGTATGATTACGAATTTTGAAGCCTTGCAAGCTACAAATAAGGCTTTACAGTCTCGTGGTGTGTCTAAGAAAAGAGACGCGGGAGCCGTGATGGTTGCACAAAGAACAAAATCCCCACTCAAATACCAAACTTACCCAACACCTGAACTCACATATCAACCAACCCCAAATTACCAAGCACCCTCACCCTCATACCAAGCTCCACCACCCACTTATCAATCACCTCCACCACCGATATATCAACCTGCTTCACCCAGATACTCACAACCCGCTCCTGTCTAACACACTTACAATTCCCAACTATATCATTACCAATCACTCCTACCTGTTAAAACTTCCCTAGACCTCGTTCTAATTTTGATCGCAGACCTCTAAAACAGTATACCGCCATCGCTGAACCCATCGACCAGTTGTATGAGAAGCTCAAAGCTGTTGGTTATGTCACGCCGATCCCTGCTGCAATCCCTGAGAATCCTTCTCAATGGGTCAACCCAAACAAGTCCTGTGCATACCACTCCGGCATGAAGGGGCACACCATCGATGAATGTCGCTCTTTGAAGGACAAGATACAACCCTGATTGAAAACAAGGTCATTGTGGCAAAGGAATCTGCTCCAAATGTCCGCAACAATCCTTTTCCGGACCATAAGGGTGGAGGCATCCACTTGATTGAAATAGAAGATGATTGGGACCCCGAGGGATCAATCGGGTTGATCGCAGATGACGATGATCCAAAGAAACCTGCGGTCACTTTCAACCCGATCATAGTACAGATTCAACCGTCTGAGGATGCTGAGGTAAATATGTCCATGCCTCTTGAGTTTGAAACAGTGTCACCTGTAAAGACACCAGTATCGATTGAAGTTGAGTTTGTGGCTCCAAAAAATGCACCCGCACCATTTGAGGTTGCAGTCTTGCCACCCAAGGCACATTTTCCACTTAAAGTAAGGATAGCCGCACCAATTCTAGTGGCGATGTCGACCACTCCACCCTTCTATACAAATGCTGTACCATGGGACTATACAGCCGAGGCGAGAAGGAAACGCAAAGTCAAGACTGAAGAAGTTGTTGCACCGTAGGGTATGACAAGAACTGGTAGAGTCTATACCCCTGAACATCTGGTTGAATCCAGCAGGCATGCTTCCAATTGGCCTCCCATTATCGAGACAGGTCCGGACGACCTTTGGAGGAAAGTACAGGCCAAGGAGTATTCGGTCATCGACCAACTGAACAAAATGCCAGCGCAAATATCCATCCTCTCTTTGATGCAGAATTCCGAGACGCACATGAATGCTTTATTGAAGGTGTTGAACGAAGCCTATGTGCCAAACAACATCACTAGTGGAGAAATGGATAATATGGTGGGCCAAGTGTTGGAGAGTCACAAGATCACTTTCCATGAGGACGAACTGCCTCCTGAAGGGTTGGGCCATAACAAAGTACTGTACATCACTGTGCAATGCGAAGATTATTTCATCACCAGAATCCTGATCAATGGGAGATCCAGTCTTAACATATGTCCCCTGATAATGCTCAAGAAATTGGGTAAAGGGCTGCATGAGATAAAAGATGGAGCGATCAACGTGAAATCCTTCGATGGATCTCAGAGGTCCACCATTGGTGAGATCAACCTATGCCTGCAAATGGGGCCAACCTGATTCGAGGTGGACTTCCAAGTGATAGATGTGCCAGCGTCCTACAATCTATCATTGGGACGACCCTGGATCCATGATGCTGGGGCCGCAACATCAACCCTACATCAGGCAGTGAAGTTCGAGTGGAACCACCAAGAGGTGATTATTCATGGTGACGGTATCAACCCTATTTACAGTCGCCAGACTATCCCAGTGATTGAAGGAAGAAGGAAGCTGGGTGGAGAAACTTACCACCATATTGAACGGGTTAACACTATCTACAAAGGTAAATTGTGGGATAGCAAGATCGCAAGTATGATGATTTGGCAAGGGTACGAGCCAGGTAAAGAGCTCGGCAAGAACCTTCAGGGGATCTCCAAACCTATCAAACTGAAGAAGCACGACACCACTTTTGGTTTGGGATACGAATACACTTGGGAAGAATTCAAAAAATGGTCGCCCACCATGGCGCGGTCCTTATTACCATTTCGAGCAACCAATGCCGCATATGGAGCAGACCTTCCAAGAGGCCGATGTTATTTATAGATCAGACGAAGAAGAAGCACTTGCAGCAATGAGGAACTTGTTTCTAGAGGACAGTGATATGGACTGCTGTGTTATTCTCGAGGAGGAGGGGGAGGAAGGCCCTTCCATACAGGCTGTGAGCAGAGGGACGTACCTCAAGAATTGGACTGTTAGGACAACTAAAGCCCGACGAGTCTCAGGGTAGCAAGGCTAAAACGAGCGCTATTCATTGTTTTTTCTTTACAAAATGATTTCCTTTTTCGCATTTTAATTCCTGCAATAAGATCTTTAATGATCAAAACAATCGTTCAATTTATCAAAAGCATTTTTAAATTTTTCTTATGAATCAATATTTATTGCTATCATTTTTCTCTCATTACTTTAGCTATACAACATTAGTATTACCTATCTTGATGAACCGATGACTGTGACATACAACGAGACAACGCAGCAAACGGACGTGGATTCAGAAGAAGATGACATACCTGACGAGATTGTCAAAGAAGCTGAGAATTTTGAGAACAGACCTAAGTCCAACCTGGACGAGACTGAAATCATCAACCTTGGAGATTCAGAAAACATCAAGAAGATACTAAGAAAGATGATAGAAAGGCACAAGCAGTGGCACGAGAAGTTATCATTTGCCTTAATGGGATATCGCACTACAGTTCGCACCTCAACCGGGGCAACTCCCTATATGCTAGTTTATGGTACTGAGGTTGTTATTCCTGCTGAAGTTGAGATTTCATCTCTAAGAATTATACAAGAAGTTGAGCTCAACGACACAGAATGGGTAAAGAGCCGTTATGAGCAACTAGCCCTCATAGACGGAAAGAGAAGAATACAGTCTGTCATGGTCAACTCTATCAGAACAGAATGACTCGAACCTTCAACAAGAGAGTCAAGCCTAGATAGTTCACGCCGGGGCAGCTGGTGCTGAAGAAGATCTTTCCAGATCAAGACGAAGACAAAGGGAAGTTCTCTCCCAACTGGCAGGGTCCGTATATGGTTCACAGGGTACTGACAGGAGGAGAACTTATACTCGCAGAAATGGACGGAGAAGTCTGGCCAAAGCCAATCAATTCTGATGCAGTCAAATGCTACTATGTGTAATCTTTATGCTTTCTCAATGATGTAAATTGAACTACGCCTGACCTGATTCCTGTTTAAGAGGGGATACGTAGGCAGCCCTATGGGTTCGGTCACAGTTCAATAAAAATTTCAGTTTTCCCCGCAATTGGAAACTGGGGAAGAATTTTGAGGAGGACCCTCAAAATTCTGAAGCAAGATCAGCCAATCCCCGCACGAGCAAAAGCCAGAAGCTTTCATCCATCGAACTGGGGCAGAATTTTGAGGAGGACCCTCAAAATTTCGTAGTAGGAGAGGTTGCAATGTCCCGAGCTGTGTCACGGTCGTCGGTTCATCCCAAAGTTATTTTTTTAATTATACATTATAATTTTTCAAAATCATGCATGTTTGTTTTTGAAACAGTTGTGTTTAGCAACACTACCCCAATAATACAGACAATATCATCAGATCGAACCCAGCAAGTCAAGAAAAGCCAGTGGGATACGAACTAATCCCCCCTCGTTTATAGAACTCACGATGTTTCTTTGGTTGCAGGCACCAAGGTTGCAAAATCCCTAAACGAACTGTCTGCCTAGGGGACAAACATTGTCCAAAATACGACTCTCAAAACTGCTGCACTTGCCGATGTTCGCACATGCCTCAATGCTCCGTAGTCACAATGCTCTCAATAATCACAATGCCGCAATTCATCACCAGCTAAGAATTCCTACTGTCATTTTATTTCTTGCATAAGGCTACCATTCTGCCTTCTAAGGTTAAGCTCTACCTCAATCTGCATTTGCATCTTTGCATAAGGCTACCATTCTGCCTTCCGAGACTAAATGTTGTCTCCATCTGCATTTGCATCTCTGTTTAAGGCTACCATTCTGCCTTCCGAGACTAAATGTTGTCTCCATCTGCATTTGCATCTCTGTTTAAGGCTACCATTCTGCCTTCCGAGTCTAAGATCTTCCTCCATCTGCATTTGCATCTTTGCATAAGGCTACCATTCTTCCTTCCGAGGCTAAGCTCTACCTCCATCTGCATTTGCATAAGGCTACCATTCTGCCTTCCAAGACTAAGCACTGTCTCCATATGCATTTGCATCTCTGCATAAGGCTACCATTCTGCCTTCCAAGGCTAAGCTCTGCCTTCATCTGCATCTACATTTTGCATAAGGCTACCGTTCTGCCTTCCGATACTAAGCACTTCCTCCATCTGCATCATTGCATAAGGCTACCTTTCTGCCTTCCGAGACTAAGCACTGTCTCCATCTGCATTGCATAATATTACCATTCTGCCTTCCGAGGCTAAGCTCTGCCTCCAATTTACCTTTCGAGACTAACCGCTATCTCAACACTATCTACTTCGCTTTCCTTTCGGGCTAAGCTCTGCCCTTTTTATTCGCAAGACTAAGCTCTGTTTCGTCAGCATCATTCTGTTGCATCTGCATGGGCTGAAATATCGCTAACTCATCCAAAGGCGTCATCGTTCGGAGGCACCATTTTCATGGACCGAGAACACCATGCCATGGCATGAGGATGTCTTTCAACCTCTGCATATCATTATTCAAAGGCATCATGGTTCGGAGGCACCATCCTCATGGCCCGAGAACATCATTTTCATAGCCTGCGAATCCTGCATCAAGCAATTCATAGCCCATGACATCATGGACTGAGGACGTCATCCATAACCGTCAGAAGACATCATTCATGGTCCAACGGGAATTTGCATCATGTTTAAATTACGCACAATATATGCTTGTATTATTTATTTGCAGGTAATCCGGCGAGCAAACTGCCATCCCGGCAGGAGCAGTCCCTCTCCAGTTCTCCTAACAACCCTATAAGTCGTTTGTGCACCTAACCCTATACTTTGCGTCCGTTCTTGTAAAACTTCATCGATATACTTCACCGATGACTCCTGAACTACATACGACCTGATTCCTGTAAAATCAGGGATATGTAGGCAACTCAGAAACCAGGGTACGACCTAAATCTTTTCAAAACCTCCTCGCTCGGTCAAAGAGGGGCAACTGTTGATACCCAATTTTTCCTCAAATTATTTTTAACTTGCATATATACCTTCAAAATCTGGTTTCCATAACAATTGGTATTTTTCTATAATTTTAACATATTTTTATTAATTTGTTTTAATTCATCCAGTGTTTTCATTTCTAATAATTAGTTATAAATTGCATTACAAATGATTTAAAAAAAAACATTTCTTGGTTTAATATATCATTTTTAGTCCTACTAAGACCAAATTATTTCACAATTAGCCAAATTGGCGCTCTTTGGCTATGATTACAATAACTTTGCAATTATAGCCCAATCATATGTTTTATACTATTTTTACTCAATAATTACTCATTCATGCTTTAAATACTAATTAACCATTTTAATTTACTCTATTAAGCATTAGTTTCATTTTTTATAATTATAAGCCATTTTATAAATTATTTATCTATTTTATGGGGTATTTAACAATTAGCCACTTTTATTCTTAATCCGGACCTCTAACCCAATTAATTATCCCAGTTACCCAACCCAAACCTAAAATCCTACCCGACCGAATCACTCATTCGATCTGAGCCGTTGATTAATTCAAATCAACGGCCCAGATTAATCCTTTCCATATTAATTCCTAAAGACTACCCCCCTCCCGTTTCATTTCCCGTCTCACTTCTCACCTACCTCTCTGAATGCTCTCACCTCTCTCTAGAACCTTTATCCCTGAGCTCTGTCTCTCCCTTCTCCGGCCACCTCCTCACTGGAAACCATGGAGGTTCTGCCTCTGACCAGCCTTGTGGCTCCATCCTTCACACCTGTGTCACCGTTTGAGGCTCTCAAGTGAGCCAAATAGTTCAACTCGCTTCTCCGGTCTCATTCGATCTTTCCGTCCATCTATGGCTGTTCGAGAAAGATCTTTACACTTTTCGGCCAAAGGTCGGTAATATCTTTGAGTTTTCTTATTCCTTTCTAGGTTCTTTTGGAAATCCTAACTTTGAACCCTCCGATTTCTTTAGATCTGTAATAGATCTGTGTATATCATGAGGTTTTTACATGTTTTCTTCAAAGATCTTCTCGTTTCCTAAAACGATTCTTCACTTTTCAAAACTAGGATTTCAAGATCCTTTTTAAAAAACAGTTCTTTTCCTAATTTCCTAGCATTATCTTGTGATTTTTACCATGTTTAAACATCATCTGAGCTTTTTCCTTTGTTTGATTCCTCTGTTGTTAAAAGCCCTAAATTTCTAGGTTGAATCTGTGAGTCTGAGTTTATTTTGTAGTATTGTTTGCCTGTTCTAGCATGCTACTGTACTTTCGTGTATATTCTATGTGTTCTTATGATTTCTTGCTCCATAATCACTGTTAGGGTTTCTGATTCTTTGTCGCTTATGCCTAAACCATGCTTGTCTAACTGGTTCCTTTAATTACCTGCTATTTTCTGGGATGAATCCTTAATTTCATGATTAGGGTTTTTGATTTTTGCTTAGTATATGATATTCCGTTCAAATCGATACTGTTTTAGCATTTTTGAATCTCTGAATAAGTATGTTTAGTGCTTTATTGTTTTTTCACATCATAATCTTTATTGATTTTCGAGTATTTCCCTAAAATTGTGATAATTTACTTTGAGTAATACTGATTGCCTGACTTTGAGTGTTTCCTTATTTGTGTGATATTTTCCTTAATTGATACTGATTCCATGTGATTGGAACCTTATTCGAGGGATCTTTTACTGATTTCCAGAGTTAAACTATATTCTGCTTTATTTCTGAGAATAAACTTGTTGTCAAATTAATTCTTATATACTTTCTTTAATTGGTATATTCTATACTTAGACTCAATCATATGCTCTATACTTTTACTACCCCTTATATGGTAAAATCAGTCTTTCTCAACTGATTTTCTTTCCTTGATTATCCCTATTGGTATCCGTTTGAGCTGTGACTCCTTGATTAAAGAGAGTACTTGTATTAATTGGATTCTAATTGTGATTACTTCCATAATTATTCTAAACCTTTATTTGTTACCTTATTTTCTGCCTATTTTCAAAACTATAAGTACTCTACTCTCTCATTAGCATAAGACACGAATAAAAAAATATTTTTCTGAACTCTCTTACACACACACAGACACAAGCATACTCATTGCTCTCTCTCTCTTACTTTTCTACACACCCACTCTTATTGACTACTGGCTACTCAGTCGGCTGAAAGACAAGACTGAGTAACTTACTACTGCTCTACTTGCTCTATTGCTCTGCACACTACTGTCCTATTGCTCTACTTCTCTGCACATTACTGTTCTATTCTCTCGATCTTGACTGGTATGTCTTCTATTTGATTTACAACATCCAAAACAACATGTTTATGTTCGTGTTGCATTTTCTCTTATTCCTTTTGTGCTTTTACTTGTGGTTCTACTGTTTACCCTGTAATTAGTATGTCTACTTTCCTATCCTCCCTTAGATTCAGCGTGTTATCTCCCCTAGCACCCCTTTCAATCTGATTCTGTTAGTTTCTGGCCTAAACCTCTTTATGAAGAAACTGTTTCTGTGGTTGTTAAGTGCTGTAATACCTTAGAACTTCTCTGGTGCTAACTTGTATGCAAATCTATACCTATGTGTGTCATACTTGTCCCCTACCCCTCAGTCCCTGCTTGTGGGTGTTAAATTGATTTGGTTCTTGTTTCTTGCTCTATGTGTACTGTTCTGATCCTGAGACTCTGATTGTCTTGCCCTCTTCCCTTTCAAACTATTTTCACTGAGTAACACTCTTCTATTGTTCTTCAAAACTTATTTCAAACAAGTTATTTTCAAAAGCTGTTTTCCTACTTGATATTTTCAAAACTATATCAAGCACTCGCACTATACTCTTAGACATTAGGTTCTGCCCCTTTTGTGCGAGCATTGCCTTGGGACCCTTGAGCTCCCTCTGAACTTTGATGCACAAGAGCTGGCCTTTCCACACTGCACTTACTCCATCTTGGCTATGAAATCTGGGTGTGAGCACTTCCTGTGATCCCTTGAGATCCTTAGGGAACTTTGACACACCTGGATCATGTGAAAGGTTGTGAATAAAATGGAAATGAGGCATTCTGGGCCTATCAGTAGGCTTCCCTATAGTATAAATTCTTCTTTTCATTATTCAGTTATGTAATTCATGCAAATAGCCTGTAATAATTGTTGTAAACAACTCTTTGGGGACGGATAATGAAAAGGGAAATGGGTAAATATGCATGCTATAGCTATTAAAGGGTAGAAACCATGCTATTATGTTTACATTCCTTATTTGCGCAATAGAAATCATGTTTAGGATCAACATGTGCAAAGCATATCATGCATTAACAATCATGCTATTTAGGCTTTATGAACACTGTTTCAGCATCTTGTTTCCGTACTGTCATTCATCACTTAGAAAAATTTTTTGGTAGGGTAAATAATGTTAATAATTGGTATCTTCTGCAATCATGTTTCATATTGCTATGCGCACTTAGAAATCATGTCCCTAGGATAACACTAATAAACTGTACTCTTGCGTATTCTGAAATCGTGCGCAATACTGTGAGCATTTAAAAATCTTGCTTCGAATTCTGCATCCCTACCTGTGCATTAGATACCATGTTTTAGGATTTCATTCATACTCGCTTAACAACACCTAGTCTAAATATTGGTGCATGTAAAAGGTATAAAACAACTTCACTCAGTTTCTCTAAAGCGACTGACAATAATTCTGTGTTATGAACAACCTAGAACAGCATGTGTAGGTAATAATTTGCAACAGTCCCTCTAATAATTCAGACAATTAGTATACACTGTCCCCCGCCTAGGCAAGCCTTAGGTGATTAAATTGCTAAAATTAGAAATCTGCCTCTTTGTTATTATCATTTAGATACCATGTTTTAGGATCTGAATCAAAAGACTTTAACTGTGTTTGAGTCATGCTGCTTATTTGCCTTATCTGTGGAGGTACTTGAGCCTTTTTCCTGTTTATATGTTTATCCCCGTTAATTGTAGTCCTATATGTTTCTTGTTTGTCGCTTAGTGTTTTGCCTTTAAACATGAGGGTCTTCCTAGCATCTCCCTTTAGGATAGGATTCTTAATTTCCTCCGGGACTGATAGGAAGGGACGGGTAACAGCATACAATAGAGGTCGAGACCAACACTCGATTTAGTTACTTTCACGGGTGGGAAAGGGTAGATTATGGATATGATGACCGGTGCGCTAATACCACGTGTAGCCCCTCTTCGAGGAGTGATTAACGGGTATTGCATTTATGTGATCCATATTATTATAAACCTAGGATACTCTTTATATGCTTAGATCGTAATCCTTTCAAAATCTAACCTTCTTTACTATTTTCAAACATCTGCCTACTTAAGACTTAAATCCCCTCTTATTTGAGCCATTATTTGTTTATTTGCTAATTGTACAAATTCACCAAAGCTGTTTGGCCGGGAGCCACCCTTGTGGATCCTGAGGGGTGCCTAACGCCTTCCCCTTAGGATAATTTCAAGCCCTTACCCTATCTCTGGTTAACAACGTAGTTGTAAATGAACCCCTCTGGTGTCCTAATGCACCTTTGAAAAATGTTAGGTGGCGACTCTCAAAAATACAAACCACTTTCCCAAAACGAAAGAGTTGTCTCAACCGAATGTCATAAACCCGATCTCTGCGAGGAACGAGGGGGCGCGACATTTGTTTCTCCAGTCCCAGGTTAAGCTCGTAGAATTTAGTTCAACATGTCCTTTCTCGATCACAGATCTCGAGAGTTGGACGACAATCCTCGAGCTGATCTCATCTTCCTCGACCGATGACCCCAAATTGGCAAGTGCATCGGCCTCGGTGTTTTGTTCTCGAGGTACATGTAGAGTCCACTCTTTAAAGCGGTGTAAGGTTACCTGCAATTTGTCTAAGTACCTTTGCATCCTATCCTCTCGAACTTCGAAAGTTTCATTTACCTGGTTAACTACCAGTAGGGAGTCGCTTTTAGCTTCGACGACTTCCGCTCCCAAGCTTTTAGCTAGCTCGAGACCTGCAATAATAGCCTCATACTCGGTCTCATTGTTAGTCAATTTGGAAGTTTTAATGGATTGCCTAATAATATTGCCCGTGGGCAGTTTTAAAACAATGCCAAGATCGTACCCTTTCATATTCGAGGCACCGTCCGTGAAGAAGGTCCATACCCCCGATGATATACCCGATTTTAGTAGAAGTTCCTTTTCCACTTCAGGTACGAGGGTTGGCATAAAATCGGCCACGAAGCTGCCAAAATGTGAGACTTGATGGTCGTTCGGGGTTGATATTCGATATCGTACCTGCCAAGTTCGACAACCCATTTGGAAAATCGGCCCGATAACTCGGGCTTGTGCAAAACATTTCGGAGTGGATAAGTGGTTATCACACATATGGGGTGACACTGGAAATATGGCTTTAATTTTCTAGATGCGCTTATTAAAGCAAGTGCCAATTTCTCTAAGTGTTAATACCTAGTTTCAGCAACTCCTAAGGTCTGACTTAAGTAATAAACAGGAAATTGCGTACCTTGCTCTTCTCGAACTAGAACACAACTTACTGCTATCTCGAACACTACCAAGTATAAGTACAGCTTCTCATCTGCCTTTGGAGTGTGAAACAGAGGCAGGCTCGATGAGTATCGCTTCAATTCCTTCAACAGTTGTTGATATTCCAGAGTTTGAAAATCATTTTTCTTTTTGAGTAAGGAAAAGAACCTGTGGCTCCGATATGATGACCTCGAAATGAATCGACCCAAGGCAGCTATCCGTCCAATTAGACTTTGTACGGATTTCACGCTGTCTATGACGGTGATATCCACGATGGCCTTAATATTATCGGGGTTGATTTCGATCCTGATTCGATACCATTAAGCCGTGGAATTTGCCCGAGCCGACCCCGGAAGCACATTTTTCGGGGTTAAGTTTCATGTTGTACTTCCTCAAAATTTCGAATGTTTCCTGCAAATGAGTCAAATGGTCCTCCGCGTCAATGTAAACTTCCATTGATTTACCTATCTGTTCTTCGAATATTTTGTTAACTAGGCGTTGGTATGTAGCTCCTGCATTTTTAGCCCGAAGGGCATTACATTGTAACAATAAGTTCCATATTTAGTGATAAAAGAAGTCTTTTCTTGGTCTTCTGGGTCCATCTGGATTTGATTGTACCCAGAATAGTCGTTGAGAAAGGTAAGGATATCATGGCCGGCTATGGCATTGATCATGCGATCGATGTTAGGCAGTGGAAAAGAGTCTTTCGAACATGCTTTGTTCAAGTCCTTATAGTCTACACACATTCTAAGTTTGTTCCCTTTTTTGGGGCTACGACAACATTAGCTAACCATTCGGGATATTTACTTCCCGAATGGACCCTATTTTGAGAATTTTGGTTACCTCGTCCTTTATGAAGGCATGCTTTACCTCAGACTGGGGTCTTCTCTTTTGCTTTATCGGTCTGAACTTGGGATCTAGGCTCAGCCGATGAGTTCTTATCTCCGGTGGGATTCCTGTCATGTCTAAATGGGACCATGCAAAGCAATCCATGTTATCAATAAGAAGCTGAGTGAGTTTTTTCCTGAGTTCGGGGGTCAACCCCGTTCCCAAGTATACCTTTCGTTCGGGTAGATACTCAATCAGTATCAACTGTTCCAGCTCCTCGATCGTTGACTTGGTTGTGTCTGATTCTTCGGGAACAACGAAAGTTTGAGGGGTAAGAAAATCCTCTTATTCTTCTTCTTAGATTACTTGTTTCTCCGATTCGGTCGAGGCTGGGGACGGTGATTTCTATTTAACCGTCCGCTTATCTTTGGCACTCAATTTTTCTGAAGTAGAATGTGTTGATATCAGTGTCACCTCGTCGGCCGCAAACATTTTCTTTGCGGCGTGTTGTTCCCCATAAACTATTTTCACTCCATCCGTCATCGGGAACTTCATCATTTGGTAAAGGGCCGATGACACTGCTCTCATTTTGTGGATCCAAGGCCTTCCGAGCAGCGCATTATATCTTATGTCACCTTCGATGACATGGAATTTGTATCCTAGATAGTTCCAGCCACATTAACTGGTAGGATTTTCTTCCCCTTCGTTGTTTCACTAGCCATGTTGAAGCCGTTTAGGACTCGAGATGCAGGTACAATTTGGTCCTGTAGGCCGAGCTGCTCTATGACCCTCGATCTGATGATTTCGCCGAGCTACCTGGATCCACTAAAACACGCTTAACTTGAACTTTATTTAATAAAATGGAAATTACCAGGTCGTCGTTGTGGGGTTGAGAAATGCCTTCCGCTTCTTCGTCATTGAATGATAAAGTGTCATCGGGCACATAGTCTCGAGTCCGTTTCTCTCTGGTGATTGATACCTTAATGCATTTGAATATAGGCCCTTGTGGGACGTCGACCCCGCCGACGATCATGTGAATAACATGCTGAGGTTCTTCTTGCTCGTTCTTTCTGTCGGCGTATCTTTCTCTGAAGCAATTTTTAGCTCGATCACTGAGGAAGTTTCGAAGATGACCTTCGTTGAATAATCGAGATACCTCCTCCCTCAGCTGCCTACAATCTTCGGTCCTATGACCATGTGTGCTATGATACTTACATATAAAATTTGGGTTCCTTTGAGAAGGATCGATTTGTATCGGTCTAGGCCACCTAGTATCTTTGATTCTTCCGATAGCCGATACAATCCCAGATGCATCGACACTGAAATTGTACTCCAATAATCAAGGTGCTTCTATGGGATCTGTATATTTGTTGAAGCCGGTTTTACTCATAAGTCCCCGAGAATTTTCCCTCGGTCAGTTCTTAGATCGTTCCGGGCGGAATTGCGTCCCAGACTGTTATTCCTCCGATCTGCAACATATGGCTGGTATCGATCATTATTCGCCCTTGATTCTCTATCACCATCTCTCTGATTTTTACCTGTCGACTGGTTTGGGTGTACTGACTCCGAGTGGGCTCCCAATTGGTCGTCCTCGACCCTAATCTTCAATTGATATCGGTTGTGAACATCCGCCCAAGTCACAGCTAGGTACTCGATCAAATTCTATTTCAGCTGGCGTGATGCTATCGAACTTCGTTCATTTAATCCTTGGGTGAAATCCTGAACTACCAATCATCAGTGACTGGCGGTAACTCCATGCGTTCCATTTGGAATCGAGATAAGAACTCCCTTAGCATCTCGTTATCCCTCTACTTCACTTTGAAGAGGTCTGATTTTCTTGTTGCAACCTTTATGGCCCCAACATGTGCCTTTACAAATGAATTTGCCAACATGGCGAACGAATCGATAAAATTTGGTGGCAAGTTGTGATACCAAATCATAGTTCCCTTCGACAGGGTCTCCCCGAGCTTCTTCAGCAATACAGACTCGATTTCTTCATCCTCCAAATCATTCCCTTTTATGGCGCACATGTAAGAAGTAACATGTTCATTTGGGTCAATGGTCCTGATGAGTGGCTAGAATTCGTGATTTTAAGCATTATATACCTCGCATTTTATGAGCTTTAATGATAAAATACACGTCGTATGTGCCTAATAGGGTTTATTTTATGTGTAGGTGAATTGGAAATGGAAACGGGGCTAAACGGATGCAAGTACGTCGAAGAATACGCAAAAAGGGACACCCGGGCGATAGCCGGGTGTTGGAGCCAAACAGCCTGACCCAGCCTGGCGTAAACCAGGCCTTAGAGCCCTAACGCCAGGGGGGGCCTGGAGTTACCCAGGCCTTAGAGCCCTAACGCCAGGGG
>ML355935.1:0-16682 GCA_005239505.1 Nicotiana paniculata | reverse complement strand
ATTGTTCCTGAAGTAGATAAAGAGTTACAACTTTTTAACGGTGCTAATCCGGGCCTATGGACCTTGTTCACCGATGGTTCCTCAAATATAAAAAGGTGCCTGCTTAGGCATAGTCTTAATATCACCCACAGGTGAAAAGACACGACAAGCTATCAAGTGTTATCCTATAACTAACAATGAAGCAGAGTACGAAGCTGTTATTGCAGGGCTTGAACTCGCACGGGAGCTCTCAATTGAGCAAATTGTGATCAACAGCGACTCCCAATTGGTAGTAAATCAGATACAGGGGACTTACATCGCTCGAGAGACTCGAATGCAACAGTATATTGAAAAAGCACGAGAGCTCGTGAGACAGTTCAAAATGTGGAAGTTAATGCAAATACCTAGAGAGGAAAATGCAGAAGCAGATCTGTTAGCTAACCTCGCAACAGTCACGAAAGTAACAAACAAGGACAATGCAATTGTCGTCCAACTATTTCATTCAATGATCGACCAGGACATGAATGAGGTAACTTTCAACGACTTAACCTGGGACTGGAGAAACGAAATTCTTATTTTTTGCAGATTGGCACCGTACCTGAAGACAGGAAAGCAGCTCAAGCACTTCGCCACAAAGCTGCACGGTACTGCCTTATTCGCCACTCACTTTATCACAAGATGTTCGGAGGACCCCTAGCTAAATGCCTCGGACCTAACCAAACGGAATTTGTGATAAAAGAAGTCCACGAAGGACACTGTGGAATCACTTAGGGGCGATATCCTTAGTGAAAACCCTAATCTGAGTTGGATACTATTGGCCTAAGATGGAAGAAGAAGCCGAGAACTTCACATCCAAATGCGACAGGTGCCAAAGGTTTACCAATAACATGCATCGACCAGCAGAATTATTGCATCCAATAATATCCCCATGGCCTTTCATGAAATGGGGTATGGACATAGTGGGACCTCTTCCCACAGC
Source organism: Nicotiana paniculata (assembly GCA_005239505.1). NCBI lineage: Eukaryota > Viridiplantae > Streptophyta > Magnoliopsida > Solanales > Solanaceae > Nicotiana > Nicotiana paniculata. The sequence continues at coordinate 15,724 of ML355935.1, read as the reverse complement.
TAAAGGACAGGTACGATTTTTACTCGTGCTAACCGACTATTTTACAAAATGGGTAGAGGTAGAAGCGTTCAAACAATTATGAGAAAAGGAAGTTAAAAGCTTCTTATGGCGAAACATAATATGCCACTTTGGAATACCAAAGGAAATCGTGTGCGATAATGGCCCACAATTCATAGGCTCGCAAATCACAGAATTCTTCGAAAGTTGGCAAATCAAGCGGATCACTTCAACGCCGTACCACCCCGTGGCTAATGGTCAAGCTGATTCAACGAATAAGGTCATCATTAACAATCTAAAGAAGTGGCTGGATAAAGCCAAAGGATGTCACCGATACTATGGGCATATAGAACAACTTCAAAAATAGCTACGGGAGAAACTCCGTTCGCAATTATTTATGAATCAAAAGCCTTAATGCCTGTGGAGATTGGCGAACCAAGCATAAGGTTCTCAACAGCCATGGAGGAAGAAAACGACGAGGAATTGAGGACCAACATAGACCTGCTCGTACCATGGAGAGAAGCAGCATTGATACGGATGGCAGCTCCAAAACAAATCATAGAATGTTATTACAACCGTAAACCTCATCTCAGGTACTTCAATATTGGGGAATTCATCCTCAAAAAAGTCTTTCAATCAACGAAAGAAGCAGGTGCAGGAAAGCTAAATCCAAACTGGAAAGGACCTTACAAAATCCGAGGCATAGCTGGGAATGGCACCTATGAGTTGGAAGCTACGGATGACAGAGTTCTACCAACAAGTTGGAACGCCATCCACCTAAAGAAATATTACTTATACGGAAAAGAATACCCCCCATCAGGTATCACATGTTCGATTTTATTTTGAACATTTAAAAATTTTATTAACTTTTTTAGATGCTAGGCATAAAGCTAACCCTTCACCAGATGATGCTATTAGACCTGCAAAGACGCGAGGAAATAACATAATTCCCAGTCTAGGGTTACACTTTCTGATGGACGTTTTAAAATGGTTAAGCAGTCATCATCTAAAAAATTATATACCTTCGAGTCCGGAATGTTTTTCCTTTTCAGAAAAAGGACCACAAGGAGGGAATAATCAAATGCTCGAGATTTCATTCTTTAAAGCTCAAACACTTGGGGGACTATACAGTATGGAAGTCTAAGACGAAGCAAAGAAGACTATAAGAAAGTCAAAAGCTAGAGCCTGAAGACTCATCTACCCAACGAGACAAGTGATACAAGCAGAATCGAAAGAAATCAAAAGAGTCATCCAAATACAAAGCCTAATGTAAAAAGCCAAAACCTTTGAACATGTTCAGGTTGAAAGGAAAAATATTAGTCATGAGAAAGAAATGTACATCTTTATACTTACTCAAAGTTGTTGTAACAAAAACAGTTAGGGGTAAAAGATCATCATCAGTGTATTCATTCAAAAAACTGTTATCAAATAAAACAGTTATGGATGAAAAATCTAAATCCTTCTATTTGTTCAGAAAGCTGTTATCAAATAAAAATAGTTACGAATAAGAAAACATTTCCCTCGAACTTATTAGAAAACTGTTTGCAATGAAAATAGTTATGGGTAAGAACCACAATCTTTATAAAAACTGTTACTAGTAAAAAAATAGTTGTTCCCTTGTATTAATATCGAAAAACTGTTACCTACGAAAAACAGTTACGAAATACAAGAGTATATCAAATCTGTTAACAAAAATAGTTGAAACATAAGTTTTAGACGATAATCAAACACATGTAAAATGTCATAAAGTTTCAAGCAAAAAGCTTTCCTTGGAAACATTCTTAAACATGTGTAAAAATTCCTATCACTCTATTGCATTATCATGAAGTTGAGACGTCTTCTTCATGTCAATTATAAAGGGCACTCTTCCATAAATTATGCCTACTACAAAAAAGGCACACATTTAATATGATACCGTGCCTATTACAAAAGATACGAGTAATTTAAAGCATTCTACATGCAAAACTCAGAGGTAAAAATAAAACCTCGAAAAATGAAGCATGCAAAAGACTTAAAGAATGAAACAGAAACTCAACGAAAGTCATACTAACATTAATATGTTAAAACGGCTAAGCAAAAAACTAAGTATTAACTTATACTTAGCCGTATAAAATTTTTATATACATTGTGGTGCCCCTAAGTTGTCATTTGGGGACTTTAAAGAAATCCAAATTTACCCCCGATGGGACTAGGGATAACCACCAATTGAGACAAAAAGGGGGGTATGAACCAACTAAACTTCTTCAAGAGAGGGGTTGACTTCACTGGCAGAAGGAGCGGGAGCAACTACGGATGAAGAGGCATGAGCAGCCGGAGTCTCACCATCAGGTTAAGAAAGGTTATGACCTTGTTGAGCCATTTCCATGGCTTCCTTAGTTTTAGCTATTTCAGCACTAATGTCGAAACCCTCTTGACTCATTTTCGTCAATATGTCAAGGCGAGAATTCATGTACGCCCAGCTCACATCGACAGCAGCTACCTCTTCAAGATCTTCATAATTCCTTGCCCATACTTGAAGCTCAGCTCTCAATCTGTCCTTCTCCGCTTCCACAACTTCGTGAGCGGCCCTTAACGGTACAATCGACTCCTCTAGAGTTTGAGCTTTGAATAAAACCTTACAAAGGTCCTCTTGAGTACGAGTGAGTGATTGCACAAGCTCGCCTGAGTATTTCTCCTTCTACTCCAACAAGTTTTTCAAGTCTCTAATCTCCTCTAAGGCACAGGACAGCTGCTCAGTGAACGAAGACTTCAGAACACTCTTGTCTTTATCAGCCTGACTGGAAGAAGCCTTCTCTACTGCCAGTTCTGCTGCCATGAGTCTCATCTGCCGCTTCAAGGTACTCTGTTCCTCTTCTAAAGAATCCAGATCAATCCTTAGGTTATCATACTGAGCTTTCCAATTATCAGCATCGGCCTGCAACTCTTTTGTCTCCTGGTCCATGTTTGAAATCCTCTTCATAAGCTCCATGCCTATAAGGTTAATCTACAAGAAATAAACCAGTTAGATATTGTAAATTTCATATACAAAAATGAAAGAGGATAAATTGCATCATAGCTTCAAAGAAGTATGCACGACCTCATTGGCCCATGTAAGAGCGTTGTGGCTGGCTAGCTTGGCTTTCTTAAAGGGACCTATCAAAGGCTTGAGCCACACTTCGGGCTCACCCATTTTCTTGAAAAGATTCCCCTCAGCTGGAACCTCTATTACCACCTGCCGCATCTCTCTGCTGGAAGACCCTACTTCCCTAACGGAAGGCATGGAAGCAGGCAGAGATGAAACAGCAACAGGAAAGGAGGGTTGAGGATCTGGAGAAGCCACGGTAAAAGTAGCAGTCATGGAGGGTTGAAGAGTCGAGGAAGTTACGGAAAAGAAACAGCAGAAGCCAAAATAGCCAAAGGAATAAATGAGACAACTTCTCTCAAAGAAGCAGGAAAGACAGCAGCTAGAGGGATATCGTCAGGAGCAAGGTCAACACCTTTATGAAACAAGCAATCCACTTATGAATATGGGAATGTGAAACATCATCAAGGGTAGAGGGCTCAACCACAGACATGGAAGGCAAGGTCAAGGGTGTAAGCTCATCATCTGAAACCACCCTCCTTCTCCGTGTCCTGTGCACTAAAGCACCTTCTTCTTCTTCTTCTTCTACGGAACGAGACTCACCAAGAGCACTAAAGCACCTTCTTCTTCTTCTTCTTCGGGATAGATGAAGCAGACACTCCATGAGCAGAGAACCCTATTAAAAGGGAAAAAGTTAAACGACAAAGAAAGAAGAGACTCGAGTAAGGAAAGAAGCAAAAACAAGAGCTTCACTTATCGTGGGTCTTTACATGCCAACCCTACCTCCCAGCGAGGTACTTCCAAGATCTCTCCTCTAAAAGAGCAACGGACAATAATTTTTCTACCCAATCACGGATACCGGAGATATTCTCAACAGTATCCATGATTGTTGAGAGAAGAAGAAACAGATACGGTGTTAATAAAACATCTCAAGTCAAAACGAGGAAAAGTAAATATATGTGAGCTAAAGCATACTCACGTGCGTGATTCCACTTCTCAAGGAAGGGAATATTTTCTTCACCCACTAAACAAATAGTGGGTACAACAATATACCGGAGGTACCAACCCCTATCATGAAATAAGGTAGGAGAGTAGAGATGAATAAGATGGTTGAAAGTAAAAGGAACCGAGGCTAAAGAAGCCAAACTCCTAAGACATGCGACAACTCGCCACACAAGCGGACCAACTTGACCTAAGCAGATATTGAAAAAAGGGCAGAATTCAATTATGACTGGGTCAACAGGGGGTCTAAACCCTAGAGTGAAAGGGTACGTATAAGAAAAAGAATATCCCATCTTGTAAGACGTTATTCTTTGATTACTATTCGGGATGTAGACAGGGAAATCAGGTCTCCAAAAACACTCCCTACGAACAAGGGAAATCTACCCCTCAGTTATAAGAGTTGGATACCTTTCGACACTCTCAAGGGAAGAAGATTGGTCTACAAGAACTTGACTATCTCTAGCAAAAACAAACTCAGCAGGGACAATTTCATCAACTCCAGGTTCACGAAGGCGTTCACCTCTACCTCTAGACAAAGACCGAGAAACCCTAAACCTCGTAGAAACTAGAGATCTAGTGGAAGGAGAAAGAACTATCTGAGAAGAAGAGGAGACCCTTGAAGGAGTGTATCCTAGACTTCTAAGTCTACTACCCCTCCGACTCCTAGTCGGAGCAGAAGATGGCGTTAAATTTTCAATATCTATTACTCCCTGAGGTAGGTTTGGAGAAGACATGTTTACAAAGGCAAGAAGAAAGTTCTTTACAAAAGACAAAGTTAGAAAGTGTTTCGTGGAAGCAAAGAAAGGAAGAAAAGGTATTTATACTTGAGGACAACCATCAAACATGGGAAAAAAAGAATAATGATGAAAAGTCATAATTGAAGATGTCACTTCGGGATTGACACAGCTGCAGAAACCCCTAAAAGGTGCCGAGTAAATGCAGAACTAATACAAAAAAGACACGTGGTATGAGCATTAAATGGAAGTGACTAACGAGCCTATGGCGCAGAGAAGGATACAATGTTTCGAGGAAAAGCGGCAGCAAAATGTTTCCTCCATAATGTATATCCATTTACCAAATATTAATCGATAAATATATGGTAAGTGGGGGGACTATCTGTATTGGTAAAAAAAAGTTTCACACGTAAGCCAGCTTTTGACAACTCAGCTAGTTACGTGTACACAAGAGAACGAGACAACTGGATGTGATTCTTTGAAGAGGTACGGAACAAAGAGGCACGATTCAATAAACCCACGAGCTTATCGGCCACGAGAAACTCAACTTGATCAAAACAGGGAAGAGGCACGGTCAGAATGAATCTAGACAAAGTTACAGGCAGATTCAAGAACCCACAATTGATTACTCTAACGTTATGTAACCATACCCCAATTACCGTTATCCTTTGTAATGCCTCATTAATGTCATAATTAGTCATTAATGAGCAACCATCGCAAGAGTTGTACGTTATATCAAGGAATATCCTATATAAGGGAGGGGAATACAGCTTGTAAAGGCATCTGATTCTCGAATACAATTTACTTCGCTTTTCTATCTTTCTGCAATATTGTCTGTTATTCATTTTTCTATATTTCCTAGATTATCAGTAACACGAGTTCATCCTAGAAATAGCTTTAGACAAGGGATCTAATTCTTTGGTTAAACATTATTGTTTGAGCAGTTCTGGGTGAGACGAGATTATCGGATCAGGGATCAGTGTGATAAGATTGTGTGAAGTTTATTAAAGGACAAACACCATTATTTGGTTCGTAATAAGGTGATGATTTTAGTCAAGAGAATAGATTCAATGATTTGTTGAATCTGCAGTTGGCTATAAATTTCTACACATCTCCTTCGTTGTGGTGGTATCGTAAGTGTTATAGCAGGACCTATATCTAATTCATGAGGTGCATTGGGAGCATCAGATTCGTGGAATTTTGGCTATTAAGGTCAGGGAATGTCGTTATGGTTAAATGATGAGTTATGCGGTGTATGGTGCTAATTCAGCGGAGGCATGAAATCATATTCTGGTACCTCGTGTAATGATTAATTCGGTGTTCATATATTGGATACTTTCCTAGAAGAGGATTTTAGGTGTTGGAATAGAGTTCTGAGCTTATTGCCTAAACAAAAGAGTATATCTACGGATTTGATCGAGCTAATGTGCTCAATTGAGTGGTGGTAGAACAAGTAGGTGCACGAAGTGTTGAACGGTCACGCCCCGAAATCCCACCGTCGGGCCGTGATGGCGCCTAACATTGAACTCGCTAGACAAGCCAACGTGTACAGTTAAACTAACATGGTAACACTGAATTAACAGAATAAGCTAAAAACAGTTCACAACTTAATAGCGGAAATAAATAAGGTTTAAAGCTAAGTAAAGACAACATAATACAACGTCGTAATGGTTTCCCAAAACCTGGAGTCACAAACTCACGAACTGTCTATAAGAGTGCTAAATACAAAGTCTGAAAAGAAATACATGGCTGTCTCTGAAAAACTAGAAGAAAAAAAACAAGATAGAAGTGAAGAACTAGGGATAAGAGAGACGCCAAGGCCCACGAACGCTAGCGGGTATACCTTAAAGCCTCTAAGGTGAACTGAAGGAGACTCCCTCAACGCTGTCTATTGGGTCCGGGTGCGGGATCTACACATTAATAAGATGTGCAGTGTAATTAGTACAACCGACCCCATATAATGAGTAAGTGCCGAGACTAACCTCGGTCGAAGTAGTGACGAGGCTAGACTTGACAACATACGTTAACCTGTCCTATTCTACAACATATATCGTGGAACAGCAAGGCAAGAGATAAACAATTACGTAGGGGAATACGGGAACAGACAAAAAGGCAATTTATCAGAAACATGCTAATGAAACAACATATACAATGTCAGAATGTAATAAATGGCACGACATCACCCTTCGTGCTTTTACTCTCTTCCTCACAATGCAATGTATCATGTATGGTAATGTAGTCATGGCATGACATCACCCTTCGTGCTTTTACTCTCTTCCTCACTATGCAATGTATGATGTAATCAATGTAAATAATGGCACGACATCAACCTTCGTGCTTTTAAATATAAGTCATGGCACCGCATCACCCTTCGTGCTTTTACTCTCTTCCTCACAATGCAATGTATCATGTATGGTAATGTAGTCATGGCACGGCATCACCCTTCATGCTTTTACTCTCTTACTCACTATGAAATGTATGATGTAATCATTGTAAATCATGGCACGACATCAACCTTCGTGCTTTTAAATATAAGTCATGGCACGGCATCACCCTTCGTGCTTTTACTCTCTTACTCACTATGAAATGTATGATGTAATCAATGTAAATCATGGCATGGCATCACCCTTCGTGCTTTTACTCTCTTCCTCACAATACAATGACAATTATCAAAAATGGCAAGGAATGCGGCATAGTGGAATCACAAATCATGATCACCCGGCAAGGGGAAAATATCAGTCATTATCACAACAAATCGCCCGGCAAGGGTCTTAGCTATAACCAACCTTTTCAAGCATGTCTTCTACAGTTGGGTCATCAATAGGACCATTACATCACGAGTTCATCAATGAGGATTTTCAACAACAATCAATTTCCAAGTAGAGATAAATTCATAATACAAAGGATATTGGAGTAAGGACAAAAATTTCATCAAAATTGGACTAACAGACATGCTTGACACACAATGCATAGGTAATCGTCACCTCACCTATGTATTGGACATGATAAACACCTAGCACATAGCATGCGATACCTATTCCCTCACCAAAATTAGGCAAGACACTTACCTCGGGTCCAAAATATAGCAATCAACCCTCTAACACCGCCTTTCCTTTAGGATTCAACTCCGGAATGGTATTATCTAGACATAATTAACTCAAGTATATCAATAATGATCCAATAAACCAATTCCATAACCTAACTACCCATTTCCAAGCATTCTTCCAAAAATATCAAAATTCGATCCCAGGCCCGCTTGGTCCAAACACGAGGCTCGGAACAAAACCCGATCACCCATAACCCCACTAGTTAGAATATATGATTTGTTTAAAGATTCGACCCCAAATTGAGGTTGAGTCACCCAAATTTCCCAAAAACCTACCCTACCCAACAACCCCAATTTCTACCTTAATTTCCATGTTTTTAGGCCTAGAATATATTGATTAGTTGAAGAAATTAAGAGAAAACGAGGTCAAGAGCACTTACCTATGGAGTTATGGAGGTTGGGGAGCTTGATTCTCCGATATGGAGGCTTGGGGAAGAAAAGAGAAGTGGAAAATGGGAAGAATCCCGTATAAGGTTCTGTTTTGGTATTTAAAAATCACTGAACGAGTTTGTTCTCTGCGATCGCAGAAGAACAATTGCAATCGCAGAAGAGGACCGGATGATACTCTACGCGATCGCAGAACCTAAGGCCCCCCACCCTGTGCGATCGCAGCACCCCCCACTCGACCGCACCGACCAAATTACTCCAGACCCCTGACTCGAGAAACACCCTATGCGATTGCATCGAACACCTGGGACCCCTACCAACCTGATGTTGTGCGATCGCGGAGATGTATATGCGATCGCACTGAAGAAAAGGCCTGACACCAGAAAACTAACAAAAACCAGATTTTTCCTAAAGTTTTCTCACCCCGTTAGCTACCCGAAACTCACCCGAGCCCTCGGGGCTCAAAACCAAAAACACACACTACTCCCAAAATATCCTACGGACTTGTTCAACCTTTGAAATCGTCAAAATATCATCAAGAACAAGGAATTAAACCTTAAAACTCATAAACTTTCTCAAGAACTTCATAAAGCTTAACTTTTCCAATTTTCATCCGAATCACATCGTTTCAAGTCCGTTTTACACCAAATTTCATAGATTATTCACATAACATATAATGAACCTGTTCCGGGCTTCGGAACCATACTACGGGCCCGGTGACACGATTTTCACATAATTATTCATTTTCAAAAGCCTTTATTATTTCCAGAAAACAATTTTCTTTAAAAATTCATTTCTTGGGCTTGGGACCTCGGAATTCGACTCCGGGCATACGCCCAAGTCCCATATTTTCCTACGGACCGTCACATCACGATTCCGGGTCTGTTTACCAAAAATGTTGACCATAGTCAACTTTCTTCATTTAATTATCATAAATTCCATTTTTCATCAAATTCCAACATACAGACTTCCCGGCTACACGCCCGGGCTGCGCACACATATCGAGGTGAGATTAACGGAGGCTTTCGGGACCTCGGAACACAGATTTAGCTAGAATTACATTAGGATGACCCCTTTTGGGTCATCACAATCTCCAACTCTAAAACAAACGTTCGTCCTCGAACGGACATAGAAAAGTACCTGAATCGGGGAAAAGGTTGGGATAATAGCTCCGCATATCGGGCTCGGACTCCCAAGTAGTTGCCTCAACAGGCTGACATCTCCACTGAACATGAACCGAGGGATAACTCTTCGATCTCAACCGTCGTACCTGCCGATCTAATATGGCTACCGACTCCTCCTCATAATACAGATCCTTGTCCAACTGGACACAAATGAAGTCAAGCACATGAGATGGGTTTGCAACATACCTCCGGAGCATAGACACATGAAATACTGGATGCACGGCTGACAAACTAGGTGGCAAGGCAAGTCTGTAGGCCACCTCCCCTACCTTGTCCAGAATCTCAAATGGACCAATGTACCTAGGCCTCAACTTGCCCTTCTTTTCGAATCTCATCACGCCCTTCATGGGCGACACCCGAAGAAATACCCGGTCGCCTATCATAAATGCCAAAACTCGAACCCTGCGATCCGCATAGCTATTTTGCCTGGACTAAGCTGTACGAAGTCTATCCTGAATGATCTTCACCTTGTCCAAGGCATCCTGCACTAACTCATAACCCAACAATCTAGCCTCTCCCGGCTCAAACCATCCAACTGGAGACCGACACCTTCTACCATATAATGCCTCATACGGAGCCATCTGAATGCTCGACTAATAGCTGTTGTTGTAGGCAAACTCTGCTAAAGGCAAGAACTGATCCCATGATCCACCAAAATCAATGACACAAGCTCGTAACATATCCTCCAAAATCTGAATAGTACGCTTGGACTGCCCGTCCGTCTGAGTACCTCGGTCCGATATAATAGATATGGGCACACCATGCAGTCTAACAATCTTTCTCATATAGATCTTTGCCAACTTCTCTACTGAATAAGAAACTGATATTGGAATGAAGTGCGCTGACTTGGTCAGCCTATCCACAACGACCCATACTACATCAAACATCCTCTGAGTCCGTGGGAGTCCAACTACAAAGTCCATGGTGATACGCTCCCACTTCCACTCGGGAAGCTAAATCTGTTGCATCAAACCACCGGGTCTCTGTAGCTGAGGTGGGTCTAGGCCAATCTCTAACTACTTAAATCTTCTTTTGATCCACCTGAACACCCTCCAACGATACCATATGTCCTAGAAAGGCAACTGAACTCAACCAAAACTCGCACTTGGAAAATTTGGCATATAACTGACTATCCCTCAGAGTCTGGAGGACGACTCTAAGGTGCTGCTCATGCTCCTCTCATCTGCGAGAGTATATCAATATATATTCAATGAAAACAATCACGAATGAGTCCAAATAAGGCTTGAACACTCGGTGCATCAACTCCATAAGNTCGGCAAAGGATACTTGTTCTTAATGGTAACCTTATTCAACTGCCGGTAGTCAATACACATCCTCATCGAGCCATCTTTCTTCTTGACAAACAATACCGGAGCACCCCAAGGAGAGACACTAGGCCTAATAAAGCCTTTATCCAATAAATCGTGCAACTGGTCTTTCAACTCCTTCAACTATGGGGGGGCCATACGATATGGCGGAATAGAAATAGGCTGGGTGCCCTGAGCTAACTCAATACAAAAATCAATATCCCTGTCGGGTGGCATACCCGGCAAGTCAGCAGGGAAAACCTCTGGAAACTCACGAACCACGAGCACCGACTCTAGGGAAGGAACCTCGGCGCTAGAATCACGAACATAGGCCAGATAGGCCAAAGAACCCTTCCCAACTTGCGCCGAACCTTCATATAAGAAATGACTCTACCAGAAGAATGACTAAGAGTTCCCTTCCACTCCAAACGAGCCACCCCTGGCAAAGCCAAGGTCACTGCCTTGGCATGATAGTCCAGAATAGCATAATCGGGGGATAATCAATCCATCCCCAATATAACATTGAAGTCAACTATATCCAGAAGCAAAAGATCAACCTGAGTCTCCAGACCACCCATGACTACTAAGCAAGCATGGTAGACTCGATCTACCACTATAGAATCACCCACCGGTGTAGAAACATGCACAACAATACTCAAGGAATCACGGGGCATACTCAAATAAGAGGCAAAATATGAAGATACATAGGAGAATGTAGAACCCGGATCAAATAACACCGAAGCCTCTCAGCTGCAAACTGAAACTGTACCTGTAATAACTGTATCAGAAGCCTCGGCATCAGGCCTGGCAGGAAAAGCATAGCACCGGAGCTGAGCCCCTCCAATCTGATTATCTCTGGGTCGACCTACTGCGGCCTGACCTCTACCTCTCGTGGCATGTCCTCCACCTCTATGAGTCTGACTTCTACCTCTGGCACCTCGACCACCACCCCTAGCTGGCTGAGGGGGTGGGGGTGCGCCTGGCGCTGGAACCATAGCACGGGAACTCTGATACGGAGGACCACTAGAAGCTCGGGGACAATACCTGGATATGTCCCCCGGAACACCATAAGAATAGCACGGCCTCTGCTGATATGGCTGGGGACTCTGGAACTGTCCCTCACGACCCTGATAACCACCCTGGAAACTCTGAAGCGGTGGTGTACTGATAGGTGCTGGTGGTGCACTGTGCGTTACCTGAAGTGCCGACTGATAGGGTCTGGGAGGATGAACTCTGCCTAAAGGATCCCTACCCCCAGATGAGGCTCCACTGAAACGACCGAAGTGACGGGGCCTCTTTTCAGCCCCCTGACCACCACCCTGTGACATAATCATCTCAATCCTCCTGACCTCATTGGCCGCATCCTGGAACGATATATCGATACCTGACTCTCTGGCCATCTGAACTCTAATAGGCTGGGCCAAACCCTCAATAAATCTCCGAACCCTCTCCCGATCAGTGGGAAGTATCATAAGAGCATGTCGGGCTAGAGTGATGAACATGGTCTCATACTGAGTGATTGTCATAGATCCCTGCTGGAGACGCTCAAACTGCCTCCGAAGGTCCTCCCTCTAAGTAATGGGAAGGAACTTCCCCAAAAATACCTCTGAGAACTGGGTCCAAGTCAAAGGTGCAGATGAAAAAACCAAAAATAAAATCACACGCGTGAGGAGAGAGAAGCTCTGGCGACTGGCGATTGCAAAGACAAAGCTCGAAGCTCTCTCATGGTGTCTCTGGCCACTGGCCAGCCTCCTCCTGAGGTTGGTCATTCGTCAAACGATCCCCCAATGCATCCCCAACCAATATCTAACCCTAATCCAATCCCAAACTACACACAATTACTACAACTAAAAGCATTAAATGCTACCATGCAGCCTATACCTAGTTTTGCCCTAAAACCAATCGAGTACCTTCATGGTGAACCTATTATACGTTGGAAGAAGAAAGAAGGTAGTCCATTGTTCATCAAGGTCTAAACTTGGCTATTTGGGGTAAATTTTCATATGGTAGACCTGGTATTCATGAATTACGTAAAGTATTGCCTATACAGTGTGATTTAAAGGGGCCATGTTCAGTTGGACTCATTGAAGATAGTCACGTATTGATTAAGATCTCTTTGATGGAGGATTACATTTACTTATTGTCCAAGCCTGATAATTATTTTAAGACTCAAAATGTAATGTGACAGATGAGATGTACTAAGTGGAACCCTTGGTGGAAGGCAGATGAAGAAACCCCTATTGCTATAGCATGGATCTCGTTTCAAGATTTACCACCAAATTTCTTTGGTAATGAATTTGTGTTTTCATTAGCTAAGGCATTAGGGAGGCCATTGCATGTTGATTTGGCTACTCAGAATGGAACAAGACCAAGTTGTGATAAGGTGAAGGTTGAGGTGAACTTACTAGCCACATTACCTCAAAGAATCAAGATTATTGAAGAGGAGGATGAGACTAGACCTGAGGAGTCTAAGTGGATCAAAATAAAATATGATTACATGCCCAAATATTGTAAGTTATGTAGGAAGCAAGGTCACAAAGAATAGGAGTGTTGGGTAGTGAATCCAGATTTGCGTAGGATTGATGATCAAGTTTATGCTAGGAAGAATGATGATGGGGTTAAGAAAGGTAATGAAAAGGCAATGGTGGTGAGTAGTGGAGTTACTGGTACTGCTGTCAATTCCACCAAAGTGTTGGCAAGTGGTAAGGTACTGGGAAAACCAATGAATAATAGTGCTATGCAGGAATGGATGCAGGCTAGAAAAAACAAATTCCAAAGAGACAGGAGGGGTTACATAATTGAAGATAATCAAGGGAAGGAAGAGGACAAAGGTAAAGGTAAGAACAAAGTTAAAGAAGTGGCAATCAAGAACAAGTTTGATGCTTTGGCTATTGAGGAAGATGGAAGAAATAATTTGAATACTATGGAAGCCAATGGTAAAGAGTGTAGCAATGTTAGAAAGAAAGAACAAGGGGAAAACCAATCCGAAAAGGAGGGGGAGATGGAAAAGATTTCTGGGAAAGAAATCACTAATCCTAATTCTTCAGGGATTAGGATTGATAAACCTACTGGGGAAAGGAGGCAAGAAGATTTAAAATGGGTGAAGAAGGAAACAGTGTATAAGGTGTTGGAAAAGAAGAATCTTGAGAATCCTACTCCTAAAGGGATTCATTCAGCTAGTCATATTACTCACCAAGATTTTATTAAGGGCAATGATAAATTATCTGAGGAAAGGGTGATGAAAGAAGCTACTATTGAATGGGTTCATAGAACTTTTGGTACTAGTAAACGGATATCATGCATTTTAATGTGACCACCAATAAATCGTGTCAAGAAATTCCTTCCCAATCCCATGTAGATTCTGATCAATTGGAGGGAGTAATGGAGGTGAATTCTTCCAAAGTCTTGTGGAGTGATGAGGTAGAGGTAATGGGGGATCAAATTGGTACTATAATGACAACAGGAGATAGAGATAATGAGGCAAATGAGCAGCAACTAAAAACTGGCAATGTGGAATTAGCTACAGTTAACCCTAGCAATCCTGAAATTAGGGTTGATTATGAGGTGAGTTCTATGAACAAAAAATCAAGGAACTAAACTGGATTTGATGAAGAATTGATAAAACAAGTAGGAAATCAAGGTGTATCTTCTCCAAAGTCTCAGAGTAATAAGAGGGGCAATGGAACAGTAAAACCTAGTTTTTCTGGGAAAGTTTTGTCTTATGTTGATGGGGTTCCGATTTATGCATTGATGGAAGAATAGACTGGGAATGTTCATATGGATGTAGAGAAGGATACAGTGTGCAAAAACCAACAAAATGATTATGGGAAGGGGGAGGATCTGAATCGAACAGTAACTGAGGCAGTTTCTGCCAGTTTTGCTACAGTGAACCCTAGCCTGGATTCTGTGTATGAGATTCAATTTAAAATGATGCAGGAGAAGAAAGGGGGATGTGGAAAGGAATTCTGAGAAATATGAAGCAGTATTAACACCTTATGAACCAGGTGAACAAGCCATAAGACCTGGGGAATGCGATGCACTGCCTATGGCATGTTCATCTGGAACTGGAGCTCCTCTACAATTAAAGTTAATGTGCCATTGAAGTCTCCTAATCAGGTGTTGCATGATCTCATAACTCATAAGGAAATGCCAATGGAGATTCAGAATGTGTTGGTGGAACAACAACAACAATTTGAAGATGATGGAGATGGTGAATCCACGGCAGAAAATTTCAAGGAAGTAATGAGGGAAGGGGATGTATCTCCTAGGGCAGCTTCTAGAAGTGGAAAGAAAGGAAAGACGAACCAACAGAAAGAGCAGCAACAACCTACAAGTATTATGCCTAGGAGGGCAGCTTCTTTACCTAAATAATGATGATTAAGACACTCATTTGGAACATAAGGTCTGTAAAAACTCAACAGGACTTTCCTAGAGTGATTAATATGAATAGGGAGCATAACGTTTGTGTTGTTACATTAATGGAACCTTTTCAAAAGAAAGAATTCATTAATAGATATAGAAGAAGGCTGAACATGGAGACTACTTATGCAAACATTAATGGGAAAATATGGTTATTTTTTGATTCAATAGTAGAGTGGGAACTGGTAGAGGATACTGAACAACAAGTCACTGTGAAAGTGTTTCATCATGAGTTGGGACAGCATATGATGATGACATTTGTCTATGCTAAATGTTCAACAATGGAGAGGCTAGAATTGTGGGATCATTTGTATTATTTAGCAAGTGATATGGAGTTGCCATGGTTGGTAGGAGGGGATTTTAATGTAGTGTTGCATGAAGATGAGAAGATATGGAGACTGCCAGTGTATCCTCCTGAATATGAGGACTTTTCCTTTTGTGTTAACTCTTGTGTCAATAATTTAAACAATAATAATAATAATAACAATAATAATAACAATAATAATAACAATAATAATAACAATAAT
>MDKI01212933.1:0-12331 GCA_005239505.1 Nicotiana paniculata | reverse complement strand
TCACTTTGACCGGGTTTGACCGGTCCGGTTACCCGTTTCAAAATAATTAAACGGACCAACCCCTCTAACCCCCCTACCCGGCTCCCTATGAACCGGGCCGGGCCGGTTCCGGTTTTAACCGGTCTGGGCCGGGCCGGTTACGGGTCAACCCGACCCGTTAGACACCCTTAAATCAGACTGGTCTGCCCCGCAAATTTTTATAATTATTTTGGACTAATTTTAAGAATATAATATAGTTAAATCTGAGATATATATCATTAATGAGTGTAACAAATTAAACAACCGTGAGATATATTAAGTTACAAGTTGATGAGTGAAGGACCTAACCTACATATAAATAAAAGAAAATGTTAGTTAGCAAACAAAATTGGATTGGGGTCAAGAAAAGTTACGGGGTAGTTGGTGACTATATAAGGATTCAACTATGGATCATTGAAATTTAATAACAAACAAGCCGACAAGAGAATTAAATAATCTATTAAATATTTATAAATGGGTCTCGTGCCTTAAGGGATGAGTTGTGAGTAGGCGGGTAATTTGTTTTGATCGTTTAGACAGTTTATGTAATTATTCAAAAAAATAAACAGAAACGGATAATATAAATGGCCGACATAGCCATCTTGGGTAATTTCCTCAAAGAGAAAAGATCGAATGGTCCATATCCAAACTTTGTCCAAACTCCAAACTATGTGAGACCCGCTTAGCCAGAAACCAATTCCCGTCTCTGTAATAAGCTTTCAAAGGGTTTAGCAAAACCTCCAAGAATGGGCGGCACGTCGAGGTTTATCTCCCTCCTCGCCACTCCATTCCCCACTCTCCTTAATCACCTCCGACGCCCTTCTTTGCTCCACCTTCGCCGGTTTCCCTCCGCTTCACGTCGCTTCACAGTCTACACTCACGCCCATATATCCCCTCTTTCGCCCATCAATTCCTCCCAACAACAACAACAACAACAATTCCATGCGCAACCCATTAATAACCCACTCAACTCCTCTTCCTCTTGTCTTATCTCCCATCCTTGGCCTGAATGGTGTAGCTTTATTAGTGTTCTTACTGCCAATGGCCAACTAGCTCCCGCTGTAGAAGACTCCTTCGTGGCGTACGAGGAGTTGTCCGATGACTTCGTTCGTGCTGCCAGCGTCTGCTTAACTTTTGCTCGGGAACGCCCCGATCTCATAGGGTTCGATTCCTTCTCTATCTGTCTCTTTTCATTTTGTTTCTAGGAACACTGAGAATAATCTTAGCCTCTGCTAATAATTCGTGGAAATTCTCAATAATGTTATATTTCGTCCTTGTTTGATATTTTTCTTCATACCCTTTTCATTATAATTGAGATACGATATGACATAATGAAGATTGGAGACAACTTCAAACATAGAGTAACAAGCACATTATCCACTATGTTTCAAACCGTGCATCACTTGCCATAGGGGATCTCTATTTGGTTTGGCTCACAAGCAAGAGTATTGGTTATCTATTTAAGTTCATAAGTAAAGATAAAGAGGCATATATGAAGGTATTCCAAGAAAAAAAGAACCAAATGGAGTGAAGACAGAGTGAGATATAGAAATAAATAATCAAGGACATATGTAGATATTGACATATGTTCGTATCTAAGGGCAGCTGTTGGAAGTATGCATATCTGTACGAGTATGTATGTTGAAGATTGAATATTCCTGATGTATCTCTTATTTGATTCGTTTAAAATTACCAATGATTGAATGTTGAAATTTTTGAAGTTGTTTGATTTCTGAAATGTTTATGGCAAGAAGATTTAGTACTTCTCCAAAATAAAATTCTGCTCTTAAGCACTTTGCTTCAGACAAAACACTGAAATGTTGGTTTTAGATACTTATGAGATATTATGAACATTATTTTCATCTTTGTGTGTATCTGTTTCATGTTTTATAGATCGCTTTCAAGGAGGGATATTGAGATTGTGGTATCAAATGGGACACCATTTTTGTTCAAAGCTGCTCTTGAGACGGCAAGAAGAATGAGGGCTTTCTTGGGTATTGGCGGGAGCACGGTAAGCACAATGCTATGATAGAATAGAATATTCCGTTACAGTGGTCCCTTCGTCAAATAAGTTTATTTTAAGAATTTATACATATTAAAACTGAGTTTAATATATGATTGCCTTAGTCGAACCAGTTTGGAAATAAGCTTAAAGATTCTGTTACATGTGTGGACATTATACCAATTTTAAAGTAATTATATATCTTAAGTGCAAACCAGGCCATGTTGGACCCCTTCAAGGTTGAGCTTCCTTATTAAGCTAAGTAGCTCAAAGCTAAACTGCTTAACTTGAGGAGACATTTTTGATACTTAAGTTGATGCCAAGTTTTTACTATGGTTGAAGCCTGGGAACCCTTGTTTTGCTGCCTTACATTCATGTTAGTTGCAATTTAAAAGAATTGCTCCAATATGATCTGGATCTCCAGCCAAATGTTTGAGGAATAACTGAATTATTACTGTCGACATAATTTATAGCCCTTGGGTTTCTCGTGGCGCAAGCTCGTCACAGAACTTGTGCCCTGCCTGGATCGGGCCTTCTCGCAATGTGAGGCCATCGTGAGGCATGGTTGGTCTGCCCAGGTCCTTTCCCTGCAGCGATTGCGATTACCCCAAATTGAAGTGCCATAACATTTTGGCCTCCGGACACTATATCTCGACTCGAGCTCCTTGACTCGGTCCATGTGAGTTTCTCACAACAAGCTCACTCTGGCCATAACTATATTGTTACACGTACTGATAAATAAAATTGTATGGTCTCATGTTTTTGGCCGGGAACCCTCTCTTGTGGCATGAGACCAGCCCTGCGGTGCGTCAGTGCCTAGATGCCAGCTCTTTTGTCCAACTTCAAGTTTTCATCTTTCCTTGTTCTTTTATCACTACAAACCACTTTCAGACCATACCATACATAGATTATCATGTTCCTTCGTGTGGATCCGTTTGCACCTTGGGGGCATTTTAGTTACATCATTAGGCCCGTAATTAGCCGCAATTAACATTTAAAACTTACGGCGCTTTACGGGGCGTGAGTTGCGAGATAAAAAGCATCTTTTTGAATCTCCAAATAAGAGGATGATTTTGATTGATTGGTATTATAGTGGAGATGCAAATAGAGGTTCAACAGTCCTTACATTTATCATGCCATAAGGCCAAAAAATAAAATGAAAATAAGAAAATAGTAGGACATTGAGAAATAATTCTCAAACTTCCTGTTAAGGATAACTTTAGACCAATATGCATTCATTTTAGTACTTGTTCTAATTAAATGACCTAGATGTTCCACTCTAACACTTCAAGGTTTGGGGTGTCTGATTTATGACTGTTGCAATGCCCCCTCTCTAATTACTTAAGTTTTTAGATGAGGTGATTCACATAATTCAATATAGTATCAGAACAATCAGAGCTTGGGTTGAATTTTTGGATTGAATTTGCTGTCATCGTTCAAAAAAAGACTCGTATATTTGGTGCAAGAAAAAAATCAGACATGCACGTGAGGGATCCAAAGAAAGAAGGTTTTAACAGCTTAAACTTTAGAAGGTTTAGTTCACACAATTCAGTGGTCACGTCACTTTGTTGCTATCACGTGTTTGGTCCCTAGTATTTTGTTCCTTTTTTCATGTGTTTGGTCCCTAATATTTTTCACGTGTTTTACCTATGAAATATTTTCACGTGTTTGGTCCCTAATTGTTTTTCTTTAAATCACGAGTGCTTGAGGTTGCTTCACTGGTGCATGCTCCATTTTGCAATTTGGGCGGTACCTTTTTTAAAAGTTATTCATGATCTACTTGTGAAATTAGGTTAAAGTTTCATGTCAAATAAGTTGGATCTTCCATTTAATGATCTATTCATAAAATTGGGTTGTGGCACATGTGACTATCCATGATGGAAAAATTGCAACATGTAGTTAAAATTTCCCTATACATATTACCTATCTTAATAAAAATAATAATATTCCTATACATAAATTTGACATGCTCACGTGCATGATGTCTAAATTGCTTATTTGCTTCACATGAGATATGAATAAGTCTAAGCTGTGTGAATGCACAAATGATAGAGGTTAATGAGGATCATACTTCGTAAATATGCACCTTCGTCACAAAAAGAATGACAGGGTTTGTAAAGCGAATGTCAAACCCATCGTTTTGGATAGCGTGAGGCGGCAAAAAGTGATGAGGGCCCGCTTCACTGTGGTGAGAAGCGAGAAGCGTAGCGCTCGCCTTTTTTATGTGAAGCGCCAATTAATACAAAAAATAAAATATTAAATTTGCATATATAAATAACTAAAAACTCAATGACAACAACATATTAGTAAATAATTTAATTCAAAAACTTAGTTGATTTTATTCTGCTTTTATATGGCTTTTTGGTACTGTCCCTTCTTGTCTATATTTTCATTAATATGGTGCTTAGGCTTTCCTGAGCTGAGGGTCTATTGGAAACAACCTCTCTATCCTCACAAGGTAGGGGTAAGGTCTGCGTACACACTACCCTTCCCAGACCCCCACAGTGTGGGATAATACTGGTTATTTGTTGTCGTTGTTGTTTATAGAGAGAAATTAATTGTAATTAAAGAAAGAAAAAGAAAATAACAGTTAATTGTAATTGTAATTATAGAGAGAAGTTAATATGCAATTAATTGTTTACTAAACTGAAAAAAAATCAAAAGAGAGAAACAAAACAAGAAAGAAGAGCAAAAGAGAAAACAAAGGTGAAAGAAACGAAAGAAAGAATACCTTTGCTGGAAATCAGTTGTTGCCGGAGAGAAGAAGAACGAAGAAGACTCACTACCGGAAAAAGAAAAAGAAAAAGAAAAGAAGAAGAAAGAAGAGAGGCTTACTGCCGGAAAAAGATAAAGAAAAAGAAAAGAAAGAAGAAAGAAGAAAGAAGAAGAAAGAAGTACCTGTAAGTCGAAAAAACCTTAACTTTTATTTAAGTCTCTTCTTTTTTCTTTCAGCGACGCCTCTGTCTCTACCTTGCCTCGTCGCCGTCGCCTTGTTCACTTTTTAAAAACGCATCGCAACAGACCAAAACAAGAGCCTGAGCCTCGCTTTGCATCGCTACTAGCTATTAGCGACATAGTGAGCGCTATTTACAACACTGGTCAAACCATCTAATTTTCTATATGCATTCTATGCTGCATGGACTCTCCAAAATGCTGTCGCACCCGTGTCAGATCCTCCAAAAATGCATTACATTTGGAGGATCCGGCATGCATCTGGTGATATTTCCGGAGAGTCCGAGCAACACAATATGCATTCATACACAATCCTAAATAATTCTTAGAAACTGCCCATAATCTTAGCCAAAATACCAAGAAATGTATGCATATTTAGAAACTGCAATAGGAGTAACTATGTCAAATTCTTAATAACTACAAAATTTAAAAATAAATTGTAGTCAAAGGAAAAATGATTTGACTCCTTACATTAATGATGTCATCACAATGGGGAGAGAGAGAGATGTTCAGATTTTCAAAGTATTGTACAAGAGAGAATCAAATCATTGTTAGTGCAAATTATTAGTTGTCCCCCCTCCCCCGCCCAAAGATTGTTTACTCCTCGTATAGTCGCATGACTCTAATGAGATGTGCAAGCTAATCTCACCAGAGATCGTTAAAAAAAAAGACCTCATTTATAACTTAATCTCACGAGCAAATAAAAAGATATAAGAAAGAACATGTTTCCAAATGCAAAAGAAAGCATACATCAGGGATACAATTGAAAATCTCGTGATTCTGTAAAAGTTGAACAAATAATGGGGTAGATGGTATAATTTAAAAGGATAGGGGCAAGTTGCACAAAAAGAGCAGAGTGTATAATAAGAGTGGAATATGAAATGGACTTGCAAAATTAATTCCTTGTTCCCTCAACAACAGTGCCTCATATCCATGTATATGTGCATATCTTATGAAGTTTGGTTATGTCTTGGTGCATCTTTTTTTTTTTTGGGTGGGGTGGGGGGGTTAAACTAACAAGAATAAGAAAATTTTAGATAGAATTTGGTTGCTTTATGTTTTTAATAGTTAAAGTAGTTCAATTATATGAATCATAAGCTGTTGATAGGATTAAATTCAAATATCTATTCACTTGAAGAAACTTTATAAAGCACAAGTTCCCTGAGTTGAGTAATAGGGCCGAAGGCACAGAAGTTCTGGTGTAAAGAATATATACCCAAGGCAAATTATAAAGGAGTGTTCAACATCAAGAAGGTCAAGAATCCAAGAAATTCAAGAAGTTCAAGAATCCATTCAAGATTAGAATTTTTTTCCATAAAGATTAGGATTTCTTATTTCTTATTTCCTAGTAATTTGATTGTTGTTTTAGTAGGATTATATTTGTAGCTCTAGTCAAATTAGGGTTGTTAGTTGGTAGACCATTCCTGCTAGAATTCTTTTTTCCTATTTTAGTTAGGATAGGTTTTCATAACCTTATTCTTATTCTAGTTTAATTATGATTAGTTTTCCTTTACTCATTGTAAGGCCTATTTAAAGGGCTCAATATGCTGAAAATAAACATTAGTGATTAGTTTTTCTATGCTCTTGCTTAAAAAATGTGACTTTTCTTTTGTTTGTTTCTTCTTCCTTTATTCAATGCTTGTTGCAATCTTGCGGAATTGAAGAACGAGTAGGTAAGGTTCTTTCCCTGTTACATTCTTCTCGGGTGAGTTTGAAGAATGTTTTTGCTAGTTTTGTGAAAAACTTTAGCGGAGTGCTTTTGTTTTTCTCTCTTCTTTGTGCTTGATAGGAGCAAAACCTTGAAAGTACATCATCGACAACCTCAACTTTTTTGATAAGCTAAAGTTTTGATGGCCTTTTCAGTTAGCAGCTGTAGGTTTGTGACTTATTTTTATGTCATGATATTGGCTACACTTGAAAAGGTTCGATCAATAAAATTTTATTTATCAGTGGTCTAGGCATAGGTAGCCTATCCACTCTAGAATTCTTCTCATTACCTCTCTTGGGAATGTTGTCGGAGCCCTAGCTTGGGAGGCAACTTTGCAGTGTTGTGCGGTTCAACTTTAACCTGCAAAGACTTCAACCCGCACCATGAAGACTTCTCATTCCTGCTGCTAGAGCGCCTATGGGTTCACGTTCTATTTCACTTCTGATGGGGGTTCTTTCCATCTTTCCGTCACGGTATTACTTTGCTATTTGCCAGCCAAGAGTATTTAGGCTTGCAACTAGCAAGCAGCTGCAGGGGCTCACCTTTGGGCTTTAGAAGTACAACATGTAGGCTAAATGACTTCAACACTGAATATCCCAAATAGTCAACACTGAATATCCCAAATAGTCCTTTAGTTTCAAAGATTCAAGATGAGTGAACACTTTATCTCTTGAGAGAAGTTGGAATGATGTCCAATCATGTATTCCATGTCAAAATCAACCTGATTTTCCAGATCTCTTTGTTGCATTGCTGAAAAGAAGAAAAACTGTCTTGAAATCCTCCACTTTCACCATAAACTGTATCGCTTTGTGCTATTTTTTAAAAAGTTATTATCTGTCGAAGGGTTTGTGTGATATTTCACTACTAAAGAAGCAGATATTTCACTGCTGAGTGGTTTCATTCATTAGGATCTGAATAGCCTAGATGTAACTTCAAAAGTTTTCTTTGTTTTCTTTTTTGTATTGACGATTTTTTAGTTATTAAAGTAGGGTGTCTTCCACGTTCAAGGGTGTGGCTTAATGGTCAATGAAGTGGGTGTAGAGACCAGGATCAAATCCCAGTAGGAACAGAAAACATTAGATGATTTCTTCCCATCTGCCTTAGCCTTGGTGAGCGGAGTTATCTATCTGGTCAAATTAATCTGCTATCCTGTGTCTTGTAATTTTATTCTTTTCTTGTCTATTCCTTAGCCCCTTAGAAAAACTGAAGGAAGTACTATATTGAGCTGTCATCAACAATTTCTTTTCTTTTAATTTTTTGCTGAGTTGTTGAAATAACTGTAGTTGTTGCACCTTTAATGCACATGTGATACAGTGTTGCTGAATATTGTTTTTCTTTTTACCTTTTAGGTTGTTTATTTTCTTTTTGGAACTTAACCTCAATTAAAATTTCAGGTGCTCGACCGTGACAATGCAAACACAAGTGATCTCATGAAGTACATATTAAGTTATGCAAGTAAACCCACCGTTTCTTCAGAAAAGAACTCTCTCTATAGCAGGGAACTTATAGAATCATCTTGCCGGAATCTTCTGCTTGAGTTGGTTGAAGTGAGCTGTGGAGCTCCAGCAGTGAACCTGCCTTCTCCAGAGCAATATCAGTTTTCAGGTAGATATGGACAAACACCAAGGCCTACTAGACAAAATCCTGTAATGAAGAGAGGCGACTGGATATGCCAAAAGTATGTACAATGTCTTGTTCTTGCCTTTCTTGTTTCTAAAATTGTTCTTTTTAGTTTGTTGTCCATTATTTCTGTTTTGTGGCCTCATATTTTTTGAGGACACAAGGACACAATCCCACCTCTAGTGATCCTTCATATTTTTGATTAATTCCATTAGGACGTGAAAAAACAATATACTCTCCTATTAATATTCATGCATAAAGGTTTTCCAGTATTCTTGAAGATTAAGATTATTATATATAGTATAACTCATTTTCTTGCATGCTATTCATTCTTCACCTTCTAACATCTTCTTTCCATGAGTAAAGAGGTGAATATCTAGAATCTATTCTGGAATTCAGCTGTTTTAGGTTACAGTGGCACATAATCTAATGGACGTGGACATTAACTACCCTAGTCCTTTCTAGAATATTGGGTTCGGAGGGTGAGGCAGTTGTTCTTTGGCGTATATGTTATGGTCGAAGTGAAATTAGGTGAGATCATGGCTGGAGCGAAAGGGGAGGGTGTGCAACCACTTCAGATCCACATTTTCAGTCCTTTGGAGATTAAATGGAAATACGAATATTAATGTGTACTTTTGTTGTCATTAAAGCTATTCTTTCATGGGCATCTAGCTCTACCAATAACATAAGGCAAATGTACTGAACCGCAAAGTAAAATTATTTGCGTCCTCCATAGTCTATTCTTCTCTTTCCCTTGCTCAAACCAAACATACTGATATTCTTAAGCTTGTTAATTTGTTGGTTCTTGTACTTTGATAATCTTTAACGGTCCAAGACTGCATGAATGTTGATCAGGTGCAATTTCATGAACTTTGCGAGAAACAACAAATGCCTTGAATGTGAGGAACCTAGACCAAGGAGACAGCTGACAGGCGGGGAGTGGGAATGCCCTCAGTAAACACATAGTCTTTGCTTATGTATTTCAGTCATTAGTTCTTTGCATTTCATTATCATGTAGGATATGTCCTTTATTATTTGTTGGTTTCACAGATGTTATTTCTTCAATTACGGGAGAAATGTGGTATGCCTGAAATGCGACTTCGGACGGCCAGCTGGGGTTTCACTTGGAACTACTCCTTCCAGTTCAGCGACAGGGTACAACGAGAACTCTGCTTATGCAAATGGTATTGATCCTAGGTTGGCTGAGAATGAGGAGAAGGCACAGCGTTGGTTTTCTAAGGTTTCTCAGATGAACAATGCATCTGATATCGATAGTGCAGCGGCTGATGAAGATTTTCCTGAAATAATGCCGTTGAGGAAAGGAGAAAATAAATTTGTCGTGAGCACAAGGAAAACACCCTTGGAAAGGAGATTGGCGAACTCCCAGTACAACATGAACTTGGGTAACAATGTTATCGCAGAAGGTGAAACTTTGACTGGAGCTGCAAATAATATCATTGATACATCAATGAGGCAGAATATGGATCAAATATCTCGAACAAGTTATTCGGATATTGCTGCTGATGAAAACACTGGGTCAGCTATTTCTCATAGAGGAAAAAGTTCTAACCATGTTCCATTTGTGCCATTACCAACAGACATGTTTGATAAAAAGAATCAAACTTCAGTCATGGATGAGAAAGTGAATGAAAAAGTTGGTATCTTTCACTCTCCTGAGGCTAGTCACCAAACAAGTTCAGCAAGTGCCGGCAATGACTTTGGAACGTCCGTGGAGAAGTTGCAGTCAAATCACCCATTCAGCAAGGATAAAGAGAGAGAACAAGCTGAGAAGTCAGCAAGCTGGTTCAAGAAAATTGCGGAGCTACATGATGTCAAAGACTTACCTAGTGCCATCTCTGATGATGACTTCCCAGAGATTATGCCAATGCGTAAAGGAGAAAACAGATTTGTAGTTAGCAAGAAGAAAGATCGTTCTTTGACTTCTCCAATGTACAAAAGACAAGTGGCCATGGAGCAGGCAAACAATAGTAGCTTTGTCCCATTTGTTCCATTCCCTCCTGGCTACTTTGCGAAAAAGGACACACAACAGGCAGATAATGCAGATTCTTCCTCTGTGTCTAGGGTTGAAACTTCATCTATATCCAGCAACTCATATCACAAGGGATCACCCTTGAATCCTCTTTCCAAAACCTATTCTGAGACGGCAGATGTAGAGAAGACACATCAAAAGTCAGATGATCCTGGATATAAGTTCACAGATATGAACACTGTACAAAGAACTGATGATCGATTTACAAGCTCAAGGTTTGTAAGTTCAAATTTCTCTGGAGATCAGGGGTTCCCTCATATTGGAAATATAGGTGAGACTTCTCTTGCTTCCGATGCTTCAAGCACTTGTAGTAGTGGCAGTAGAAACTCGGTGAAAGATGATGTATCCCCTTCTGAGACTGTGGGAGTGGGTTCACCCCAGCTGCCTGGAAACCAGAGTATCAGAAGTGGATGGACAGGAAAGAGCTTGGAGGGGTCTGCTGTGAAGGAATCAGATCCCTTGGACATGTCTGAAGAAGCCAAAGCTGAGAGGTGGTTCCGCCGTGTTGCTCAGATAAAAGACATTTCTGAATTGAGTCAGATACCAGATGAAGACTTCCCATCGATAATGCCAATGCGCAAGGGGGTTAACAGGTTTGTGGTGAGTAAGCGGAAAACTCCTCTTGAGAGAAGGTTGACATCTACTCAGTACCGGAGAAATCTTCCCGTTGTAAGTTCTGATCCCATGAAAAGAGAAAGCGATAATAGTGAAAAATGAACCAACAGACACCGCGCCCAAGTTTCTGCAGGCAAATTTTTGTTCAGTTGATTTTTCTCGGAGCATTCAAGCTAAGCATCAGCATGCACTTACTGTACGTGTAATCAATAATAATGAACTATAAAATGTGTAACTTTGCACAGATTTTATTATGGCTTATTCAGTGTAACAAATTGCATATATGAATGAAAGCCAACAGATACTGGTACGTAGGTGTATCTCTAGTTCGATTGTTGATTTAGATTCTTTTTGACTTTCACAAGTCAGATATAATGTGAAAATTTTATATTGATGTGATGATGATAATTCTAGCTGTAGTTTAACATCTCACTCCATAAACTAATTTTCTACAGTAATTTTAGTACTGGACTCGTAACATATGATTAGTCAAGGCATCCTCGAAAGTTGCCACCAAAAGCACTCAAATCAATATCTCCCATCGGCAAGATAGGTATAAGGAGTCCGGAACCAAAATGTGGTTCTTTTGGACTCTGTAGATTAAAATAGGTCTAAAAAAAGAGTACGAAAATATATATAACGCCACACTATTTGGCGCTATACATTAACGATAACTGTGCCGTTAATGTATAGCGCCACATAGTGTGGCGTTATACATAAAAATCTGACAGATCAGTATATAGCGCCACAGTACCCGACGTTATACATAAGTTTTGTATAGCGCCGGACACTGTGGCGCTATACCTGCTTCCTGGACCCACCAATAATACGCCTTCAATAATTCAAAAAGCGTATAGTGCCCACTGCTTTGGCGCTATACATTAAAAAAAAAATTTCTCGGCCAACCATTTCCTATATAAAGCGGTTAGAATTGCATTTCATTCAATCACAAAAAATTTTCAACTCTTGATCAAACGTTTATTGTTGTTAAATTCTCAAGCATTTTTTCATTATGTATGAAGAGCGTAGAATAAGAGTTTCTCGATGATGATGAAAATTTGAGTGATTTTCTGAGGACTCCGGATGAATGCCGGAAATTTCTTTTAATCACAATGTTGGAGATGTACGTGAAGGTTGAAGACGTTCCAAAAAATGAGGTTGTGCGTAGTAGAGATACCCCTCAGTCATCGGGTGGTTATTCTAGAGCAGTTTTTGCCGGACAGGTTCCGGATGAAAAGACTTTTCCTTGATTTAAACTTATCACCGCCGGAGAATGAGGAGGGAGAAAATAATTTCTATCCTACTTTCCAATATTCACAAGACGAGTGGTAAATTTATGCTGTGATTTCTGTTAATTATGTATATT